>JABSMT010054445.1:0-11501 GCA_018902335.1 Eumacrocentrus americanus
ACTATTATTCTATTTTGTGATTAGCTGACCAAACAGTCCGAGGACTAATTACAAGGTCAAAGTGAGTATATTCAAGCCGACAGAGAATATCGGCTTGTCGACAATAAAAAAATTTTGAGATGTAAGTACAATTAACTTATTAGATGACACAAATGAGATATGATCTTTTTTCACTACTGTACACTTTGGTAAGAACAAGATCCTAAGTAGTTAATATTGGAATATCTCTTTTATTACTTTTGTAAGTCTCTAAGTCGAGCTTATGCCTTGATTGACGCCATAATAAAATGAAAAATCACATTTTTCGAGTTATGTCACTTTTGAAGCGATGGTGCAATAAATAGTAGAGTCGTATGAAAATTCTTTGTTTTTACCTCACCCAATTGTGTATGTCGTTCGTGGTAAGCAAGAGAGATGAGTCTTCTTACCTGCAAACAAAAAAGTTTGAATTTCATGAATGACAGGAAGGAAAGTATTATTATATTATCAATAATCACTGGAATGTCGCGTAGGCGTAGGATTTGAATGAATTTCTCGCAATAGCGTGGGTCTTTCATCTGTATACTTTGTTCACATATACTTTTGCGGACCGAAAAATAAGTCCGCATTCGACGCTGATGCGGTAAATTTGCATCATTTTTTTCTTATGTACTTTATGGCTAGTGCATTGTACACGCTCCGCACGCATTATAGGTTACTGATGTCGTAAGTAAAATTCAAATTGAACCGCGCTGTCACATGAGGACTATGCTGACGAATGAGGTTGGTGCCTGCGATATTTTGAGATATATAGTAGAACCCCGTTTTTGGATACAAAATTTTTTCATATACCTCAAAAACTGCGCAAGATACGACAAATGTTCCTATACAATTTTTTCCATATCTCGTATAGTGTTTGAGATATATGAAACAATTTTGTTTCCAACAAAACGGAGTTCTACCATCAGTACTGCAAGTTTTCGATATATTTTCGAGTTGAACCAGTCATGGATTTCTTAAGAAGGAACAAACGCCATACACTGCATAATCATTAAAATTATAATAATGAACCTACAACTGGAGGAAAAAAAAACGAAAAGTCTATAATTTCATTTTTTGCATGAAAAAAATTTTAAACATAAAAATTCTGACATGTGATGGTGTGTGGCATCCGAGATAAGGCAAAGTGGCAGTTCTTGTGAGGGGTAGACACGGTCGGGAAACGAAGTAGAGAGGAAGAGAGAATGAGACTTGAGTAGTCAAGAAGACACAAATAGCACATGCCAAACTTAGCCTAACGGACTCGCCAGCCGCACCAGAGGGGGAACGCAGCACTGGGGCGCGTGCTACCTCGCGTCTACGACTCTCTACTATTTTTTCTCTATTTCCTTTCTTGCTCTGAGATCCACACATTGCGGATGGCATGAGTCGCTGGCATTGATGAAAAAAATATGCCTTTGCTAATAAAGTCGTTAAAAAATGTGTAGGTATATTGACAAATAAAAGTTCATATTACTCCCAGGAAATATACAGAGGTACCAGTCACGCTCAATAAGTGGATGGACGTCTTTTTAATTCACTCACTTGTTCGCATGGTTATTATAAAGCTATTGCTTTGGTGAAATGTGTATTCATTTCTGGAATAATTGGCCAAACGTTGAAGAAGAGTTTCGGAATGTACACCAACAGCGGCTGTTGCATACACCCATATGGTTTACCTTCTTGCGCAATTCCCCGGTGGAGTGTTTGCTCAGACTATTTTGCGTCTTGTTTTTGCCACGGGCCGAAAACCCACGGGCGTGTCGTCGAAGAGCGTAAATTCGCAAATTTATCGACATGCCGTTGAACGAAAGAAGGAATAATTTCATGAATACATTCTGCAGATGAGAACACGGTATGTGTGGGTCTGTACGTGTACGTGTGCGTGTATATGTGTGTGTGTGCCCATTTCCTTGGCTATAGCATACTCCTGTATGTCATTGTGCTAATTAAAAACTCCAAAGTGGACGATTATGTCAGAGGGTCGTGAAAGAAAAAAATTCTTCGACGAATTAACCAGATAAAATGTAGATTTAAGTGTTAATTAGATGATTGAATGGTTCGCTGATTTTTTTACTTAAGGTCGCCGCGTACCCTCGATAAATTTTGCAGTGTAATCTCATCAATTTCCTGGCGCACGCCATAATTTTTCCAACCCATAATTTGGTGCGATTCAGAGATCGATCCGCTACTGGCACGAAATTGCAAATAATCCCAACGATCAACAGCAGCTCTGAGAAACATCGCCATATATACGTCGAAATTTAACGGTCGATTCGTCACAAAACGTTCACGCTACGGAATCTGAACAAGAAATTCTGGCTGCGTTCGGGCGCGCGCACCTGGAAGACAAAAAATTGCCTCAAGACCGAAACAACATCGCTCGATTATCTGAACACTGAGCCTGGAGGGTATCTTCCAGAGGGCTCCGTAACTTGTTTACTTACGGGTGAGATAATTTGCCTGCAAAATGAACTCGTAAATGTGTGAGAATCTTCACTTCGTCGTTGCAGCCGTCCCTAATTGCAAATTCAGCAAATATTTGGTAATATACCTTCCATTTTTTTTATATAAATTTAAAATCTGATGGTGAGTTTATATTTATTGTTTACACAACGAGATATTTACGAGGGAGATGAGTGAATGCATAGTAGTGGGTGATGAGAGAGAAGTATAGAGGCGCTCGTGAGCTATTGGCCGCTGTAGAAGGGAAAAAAATGGCAGCAACGCATACGGTTCGGTGCTTTACATAGCATAGTCGGCGTCTGGCCATTTCGGGAATGGCGGAGGGGAGCGACTTTACGGGCTAAAACTCTGGACGAAAATATCTCGAATGCAAGGACAAGCTAGTCGTGGATGCGAAAGCTGGGCTTGCCGATCAGACTTCTAGCCCAAGAGATAATGTCCGATTATTTCTTGACTATGTCACAGATATGAGACGAACATAAATTTTCAAAAATAAACAATCCATACTATAGACATATATCAATAAAGTTGTGAGTCCTCGTCATATTTTTGCGAGGAGTCATTTGGCTCCGTCAGTAACCGTGGATGAAACACCAACGCGTCACTAATTATTGACGAAATAGAATGTCGAAAATACTGTGCCAAACAATTTTAATCAATGGACTTGCATTTTAGATAAAATTAACATATGACTAGAAGAATGCAAGAAATTCCTTGTTGAGTCATTTTCTAATTTCAGAACAAATTTTCATTCACATTTTCAAGCGATAATCAAGATTGGAAGTTTGTAGGGGTCGAGTACATTCGGAGGTGGTGCTTGACGCCAACTCGGTAGCTACGGCCAAATTACCACATGCAATTCGTCAAGCATGCGGAATTTCCCAGTTTTATTATTTATCTTCACAAAGCTAAAATTCATCATATGCGACGAAAGATCTGTTGGTTGAATAACAGTGCATAAGAACAATAAATGAACTAGTACAACTCATTAAGGGTAACTGCAACTCGTGGTTCCTGGAGCTTCTAGAGAGCGAGCCAAACACGCGCCAGACGTTGTCATTTCCCTATGGCGTTGCACTCCTAACGACTTAGACAAAATTGACGATGAAGAAGACGATGCAAACGAAGAAGCAAAAAACCTAACAGGAAATAGAGAAAAAACAGTGTTTTAAAAAAACCGAGAAAATGCCGCTTGACGCCAAACCGACGGCATCCAAACCGGAATTGTCACGACGTTAATGAGTTCTTAGAGTGACACATAACTAACGAATCATAAATACGGCAAGTCAAATCAGTTAAAGAAAAATTATTGGTAAAGGGATCCACGATCATCGAGTCTGATATCAATAGACTACTTGCACATATATAGATAAAGCGATTGGGGAACCTTGGAATTTTGTTTAGAGAATAGTATGAGACCCCGACGGCGACCCGTTTATTTTTACGGCAATACCAGGGTGAACGTACCAACTGAATGTTCAGCTTTTCGCATCGATGGTGATGTGTCATATACCCTGACAGTTCGTTGTAGTTACACGAATTTGCCAGACAGCTTGGGCCTACCGAAAAGAAATCTCGCAGTGGGATATTGAAAATTCTTGATCGTACGACGTCATGTTGGCAGCGTGAAGTCGTCGACAGAGACAGCGCGACTATACTCATCCTATATTTATTCAAGAAAAGCGATGAGAGTGGGCTGCACACGGGGTTGTTGGTCCATTAGCACTGTTTTGCACGAGCAAAGCACCCGTAGCAGCTGTTGCACCGTAAACCCTCAGTAGTGTGACTGCCAATGGAAACAAAAATGATTAAGGCAAAGTCTGATGCACATTAGTGCAAAAGTAGAGCAAATTCTTGATGATATGTATTGTTCATTTCTATTGGCAGAGTAGAGTTTGGCCCGACGTTCAAGAGAAATATAATCATCAATTTTATACAATCTATGCCTGGTCCGGTGAACTTGGTGTCATGGCCAGAAACAAGACGATACGTCGAAAACGACAGCACACGTCGGTAACGCTCGATTAGTCTAGACGTGATTGTGATATACGATGCCCAAGCGGCACGCACGATACTAAAGCCTTACGTAAAATAGAAGAGTAAGTGATGCATATACTTGACCAGGCAAATTTAATTTGTCTCTTTGGTTTTCCTATTGCACATTTCCTGAAACAGGAATATCTACCTTCAGAAGGTTTATCGAGCGTGACATCAAGTTATAAAACGATGTTTAATTTTTTTTATAGTTTAGGGAATAACCCACCTCATTTATTCCCCTATTTTGAAAGAGTTTTACCGTACGGTTTTTTAATTATTATTAATCGAAGTCATTTCAACGCGAGACATATAGGGACTCTGGTATTTCCCACATTATATAGGTTATTTTCAGGAGATTTGAGAAAACTCAGAGTGACGAAAAACTGATGGAGGACATCTAAATGTTCAACGAAGAGATTCATGAAAAAAAATCCGTAAGTCATCAAGAAAAAGATGAATAAAGACGATATTCTACCCGTCCTCTGTGTATAAGCATAAGGCGACTGTCACGTGACTTTTTCAATCGTCTCACCGCGCTGCCGTCAGCGCCCATCTCTTCCCTTGATTTTACAGATCGTCAAAGGTCTCATCACTACTTCTCTTTGATATCTACGAGTCGTAAATAAAATGGAGGTGTAGAACTGCAAATAGCAATGAAGACTGCGTGCATTTAAGGTTTAGCATATAGTCTTCCTGGAATCTTTGGAAGAATAAGAGAAGAAGCAGACAAGAAACGGAAGAAGAGAGTTAAGACAAAGAGGAATGAGGACGGCACTGGCGTGGACATATAACGAGATGGACGTTGCTCGGCTCGACGTGGACGTTGTGGAGAGTAGCGCATAATACAGAGACGATGTGCTCCTCAGCGTCCGTGTGAGCATTCGTCCCAAGTCGGATTTTGTGGGTGTAAGGTGTCGCTGGTTTGGACGACAGCCAGTTCTCGGGGACTACGCCCACGTAACGCACATACCGTAACGATAAATAATCCAATCGCGGCTCTGCCAAAAGACGCCGACGAATTTCTGCCTTGCGCAGTCTCAGCTCATGGTTCTTCGCAGAGACACTCTTCCATTAAATCACTACCAACCCCGCTCTTATTCCAACTTTCACGCCTCGATTGTCGTCAAACTCATTTCACATATGATTGTCTACTGTATAAAATCTTTATTCACTGCATCGTATATTAATAAATTATAAGTACACTTTATGATCACATAAGGATCTATTCTTGCAGATATTATAGGTGTTGTAATCCTAAATGTTACTTAACAGACACAGACGATATGTGTTTCCAGTTTTAAAAATTACAGTGCTCAAGAAAAATTGATTTCACTGTGGCAATTTATTTGTGTACCACGTATACGATTTGCCATATCGTTTGATGTCTAGCCTCGAATTTATTACCTCTTCACATATTTCACCGCGAATTCTCCAATTGATTTGGAGTTTTTTTTGTCTAGAGAGTATAAAAAATTATTAGCTACTTTGAAAAAGTGGAGAAAAATATTCAATCCCCTCAAACTGTCCATTGACCTACCTTCTCTCATCGTGTGTTGAACGTAACAATGAAATTTTCTCATATTGAATTTCGTAGTTTATTTTTTCGATAATTCTAAAAGGTCGGGAAAATCTGTCAAACGCCAAAGAAATTACCGAGCACATTGTGTTGTATGCCTCGCTATATTTAGCATGTGTTTTTCATCGACAGCTGTTGGACCTCATGTTTACGATCCATTCGACTCACCTACGATTGAGCTTTATTTCATCTCGCCAACCAACTAACCCTGCAAAGAATTCGTCGAGGTTCCTAGTCGAGCAAAATTCCAAGTATCCACCTTTAATTTGTGGTTTACAACCTTTACAAAAACCGAACAATAGATTTCTCTGCTTGTATTAGGAACAAAACATAGATGGGGTTGTACTGAATAACAAAAAAAGTCAAAAGTAATTCTCTATCACCAAATTAGTTTCTTCGGACTAATCGTTGACAACTACCAAATTTGAATTTACACCTCGATCGCATCCTTAAGTCGTCACATCAAAAACAAAAAATGTTTTAAGATCGATAATAAGATAAATGTCTTGTGTAACTGGTCTCTATTCAGTCAGTCAGTCAGTCAGTCAGTTCATTTGTCATCCACTAATGCCCGGAACATTGTTTCTTCCGAATGGAGTTTATTGTAATCGGAAATGTATGAGGAAAATGTGTATAAATTTTCAGACGAAACGAAAATGATGGAAGTGAAGTAATGCTGGCACGAAGAAAGTCTAAAAGGAAAAGAAGCAAACGTGCAATGCGTCCTTAATGGATTTTTACTAAGGTTCGTTTCTATGTATAGACACCTGGCAAATCTTCACAGTGGCGTTCAAAAAGCAAGAGGGGAGAAGACGGTATGTGGGACGGTTGATGATGGCGAGTTGAGCATTCAACAGGATTGCACCGTCGTCTTGCTAACGTGTGTCAACTCATGTAAACAACAAGCATTATTCATCAAAAATATGTCCAATGACCAGATTTAAATGTGACGAAATATAGTCTATATCACTGCTATAAAAATACCGATGACAGGCCGTATGACTATTCACAGATAAGAGTCAGGTGAATAACCCAAGATAAAAATACGGAGGACGCAACAGAAACGCCGGAGGTGTTCACTCCTCGATCGGAATGCATTGAGACGCGCCACAGCTCTGCACGTACAGCCCTCCACAACGGAATCAATGACCCAGAGATAAAACGGCCTACCCCGGGTCCTAATTAAGACTGACTTTTCACTGAAAGTGTCGTCCCACTTTCGCTGTTCATATACTTGATACACGCCATGAATGCCGGACGATCTGAATCTTGAGCTAGAGAGCAGGTATCCAATCTCAAACCTACTCATCTGTTCCGCCAATTAGGAAAAATTGGGCAAATGACGCTCACTAAACCGATTTGTTAAATAATCTTGTAAAATAAGAAGACTTATTGAAATATCGACTAGGCGCAGAGGCGTTGAAGCGTCCTCTTTGAAAATAGAGTGAATAATGTTAATAAAAATAACAAATATGTATTGACTGTATTGATTAAAAAGTGGAAATGATCGTCATTCCCCATAAGTGCAGGTATTAGGTTCATCAGTTGAAAAAAAATTAGAATCATTCAGTTTATCAATCCAGACCGGATGTAAACTAATTGATTTGTACCTGAATATGTCATGTGTTCTGGGGAACCTAATACCTGCTTAGTTAGAGGTAATGTAACTTGGTGAAAAAAGTCAAATTCAGTATTCACTAATACTTTGTTAGACTTGCAAAGTATTATCAAAAAATTTTTTTTGCTTAGTCTTCGAGTCAATTTGGAATACACTTTAGAACGTGGAATACGACCTAACCTCTGTCGATATAATAGCGCCTATTATCACGAAAAATGGGACTCCCATTTTAATAACATTTAAACACACTGACATGCTATCCAATTTCGTATCATACATGAAATGAATACTGAAGAGACAATGAAATTAAGTATATTTGTCCATTACTCTGTAAACAAATATGTCAATGAGGAAAACTTATAGTACAGACCGCATTTCTTATAACAAAAGGAGCACAAAACTATTACCGTCTGCTGAATACTTTACAAATGAAATGGATTAATGCAATATAATTACAAATTAGTTAATAGCCGCTAATGGAAAAATAACTATCAATTATTCTTTCATCCCATTAACGCACAAATAACATTGGATCACTTTAGGATTGAAATTCAAAGTGGAATATATCGGTTGAGTTATTCTAAGCCAATAAATTTTTTGGTTTCTTTCGTTTAAATATTCATAATTATTAAATCACAATTTGTAACTGAAGAATTCCACCAGATTTCGATACAGCCCAAAATTCGATACAAATTCATGTATAATGAAGTATATTTCCCATTCGCGAATCATTGGAAAAGTGCAAATTTATGAAAAATCAAAAACCGACAAAAACAGACACTTGGGAGCTGATGGTTTAACGAATTTCAAAAACTCTTCATAAAACAAACGATGCACCATTTATTGTACCTTATAAATTATGAAGCTGCGAGTTAGTAAAACGCAGACATACACAGATGCACTTAACAGATTAATAATACCAATCCAATCTAAAACATTTATAGCTGTGTGTTAACTAGAAAAGAAGGGAAAAAATGAACACTCATAGCAGCACGGATATATTAGATGCTATACTGAATACTAAGTAGTGTCGTCAATATATATGTCTGTTAAGAGTCACGCTGAGTTAGTCTGACAGAGCTATTAACACAACGTCACACAAAACACACGTTTCACGTCAACCAACACCATCGAATTAGATGTTTGATTTGAGCGAAGTAGATAGTCCAGTTATTCACTAGTGGGTATAGCTGCACTCTTGGAAAATTGCGTACCGTCACAGTGTTTACAGCGCTTTGCCCTAGGCTCAGGCATTCTGCGGTGACCTCGTGACCTCACCGATATTCCATCTTCGGTCTACATCAGTCTCATGAATCAATCTGCTTCACCAGTGATCATTTGCACTTCACTTTCTTGTGAACGTAACCCTATCATCAAATGACCTCTTCAACGGTGCAGGCATCCAGACAACGGTCTTTAAGATGCGATTCAACCCAAAGACTCTACAAGTGGCTTCAGAATAACTGAATAATCTTCGAGTTGTTGATACCATGGACTTGGTTTTCTTGTCCTTTCTCTCTCGCTCTCGCTTTGTCTCGCTCTCGCGCTCTCTCTCTCGCTTTCGTGGCATTGATCCTCAGATCATTGATTGGGGGAATGCAGCGGGTTTCTATACGCTGTGTGGGAATGATGCGTCTTTGGTTCTGTCTTACGTGCGCTGAGTCAACAGGCGTGTAATCGTCTCTTGTAGTTCACTTCGTGGGTAATGATGCCATGGGTTGCTACCTCGCCACTTTTTACACCCACGATTAAACACCTTTGATCAATTACATTTCTTCTCTAATAATTGGTATACACTATATGTATAAAAGATCGTCATTTTAAATCAACTTATGTCAGGTTGATGATAAAAAATGACAATGCGAAAGTTTTAAATACGACGTTTTTTTTTTACAATTAACCACCGAAGATATCGTTCAACAATTATAAAATTACTAAGGATGACAAAAAGGAAAATAACAATGCACGCAAATATCGCGGGTGCACGTAAATGTTACGATCGATTACATGCTGCGCGATAAGAGGCGTCTTGATCGCGGGAGTGCCTTGTAGCTATCTCACACGCGCACTGACGGATGCTCGACGCCGGGACGCCTTCGTCTTCGGCAGTGATCGGTCCACCCTCTCGGCAAGCGTCGGGACGCCTGGCGTCGCGCCAACTGCAATTGCTGACGACGGCAACGACTCTCGACCGCTCTACGCGCCACGATGCTTGCGCGACGGCGCGATTCAGCTCTACTAATGTTGTTTCTTCGCTTTGGCCCCTACGGCGGCATGCTGCATGATATTCTTATCAGAAATCGTAGATTATACAGTAAAAATTTTAATACAATCTTTTAAAACTATTTTAGAATTATAATTGATTTCTGATTAGAAAATATTTTTATCGCGTCCTGCATGCCAGAGAAACGAGTGGAGGCGTCGAGCCGATATTCGATTTTGGTCGATCCGTGGATGGCGTCATTGAATGGTATAAAGACAGAAGCTAAAAGAGAACAGATGGCCTTTGTGGCGACCGTATAGTTAGCGGAGATGTTCGAGGAAATGGGCCACAGTGGCCATTATTATCGAAATCAGCTCGCCGGCAGTCGTATAGTGTACTGTGTAGAGATATGTTATGTTACATAGGTACAAGATCGAGTAAGATAAAGAAGAATATGTATGCGCGTTTCATATACGAAGATGTTCGCCGCATTTATGTTATGTTGTGTTATCATTATTTTTCTTGTTTCGCTCAAAGCCATTGCGGATATCCAATGTTTCTACACTCGCACACACACGTTAGTTCAACAAAATTTCTAAGCAATAATATTCAAGTTATCAATCATAGAAACTATTTTGCGCATTAAATATATATATTCATTTTTTAATCGTAGTTTAAAATCTCTGATGGTTATTAATCTACAGTATAAAAACTACCTATACAATGGTATCAATTTTCAGAAATGCAAATTTTCTATACATGAATGCGTCAAGTATACTTCAAAACCATAAATTCATCGTATAGGTGTGTATACACACCTACGATGAATTTATGGTTTTGATTTTTGAGTCTTTACAAAATCGATGGAAATCGTAGGTAATAATAGTCAAATATTATTTATTATAGTCTTGTAAATCACGAGACGAGGTTTATTGACCCTCCTAAGGGTTCGGGTCTTTTTAGGCCCATCGTGCCTTTAGTTGTACCAATATTATCCTCAACAAGACAGATCCCCTGTAAAAGTATGCGCCAAATACACGCCTGTGATGGATCTACTCTCTAAAATCGAATAAGTGAAAAGTCACTGAAAACAGTAAATAGTCACTGTTTTTAGTGACTTTTCACTTATTCGATTTTAGAGAGTACGGATTTGATTTAATATTTTTACAAAAATGTTTGGAATCATTTGTTATTGCCAAGTGAATTCTTAACAAAAATGGTGGCAGACTCATAGTTTTTAATACGAACATACTTAGCCCAATTGTCAATAATATTTTTCATGATAATGTTGAGCTGCAGAAATTTAGACGGGCCAAGTATGTTCGTATTAAAAACTATGAGTCTATCGCCATTTTTGTTAAGAATTTACTTGGCAATGACAAATGATTTCAAATATTTTTGTAAAACAGTGATAATGATATTTTGAGAAGCTAATAAACAAAATACGGAATGACACTATATATAATATATCAAAGATTTTATATAATATGACTACAAAAAAATATGCTTAGATTCATCATAATTATAAGGAGAATGATTTTCGATTAATTAAGGCACTTGTTGTTCACAAACAGAAAGCCTTC
>JABSMT010054456.1:0-11496 GCA_018902335.1 Eumacrocentrus americanus
TTACGTTTCAAATGTAATCTTTTAATAGTTAATATCAATATTAAAATCTAAAAATTTTGTTAGAACATTTAAAATACTATTTTTGAGGGAGTTTTGCTGTCAAATTAAAAAAAAAAAGAATTATCAAATTATCATGCCTTCAGGAATAGTAGACAATCGTATGAATTCATTTCAGATTGTTAAATTAATTTCACCTATAAAAACTTTACATTTGAATATCAACTGTAATATCCTGTAGTGCGTGACATATCACGGGATGCTTTGGAATTTAGTCTGGTCCCCCATTAAATAAAATTCTCAATTCTCTCTCTCAATCTGAATTTCTTGTTTTTCTACATTCCATACATAAATGCCAACAATGTGAGACATCTCTATTCATTCATGCTTCGTTTAAAATTTCGACTACGGCAAAATTTTATCCAGTTACAAATTCTTTTCACCTCATTCTAATGATCCTCTGTGTTTTAAGTAAAACCGCCTAGTACACACCTTCATCTATACAGAGATCCTTGTCAGTCGGTTCTTTTGTCGTCTTTTTTAAATTTAATTTTTTATCTCTCTACACGTGGAAGCGACGAAAATGTCTCTTTAACGTTTCGACAAAAGAGCGCAAAAGATGCCTAACTAATTCTCGATTCCTCGCACATACGTATACCTTTGGATAGTCCCAGACTGGGAACCTAGGACTAGGATGACCATGTTGCACAGGCCCCCCGGCTATTTAATTTGCATAGACGCACTCTGAGAGATGAGTGTCCATGACTGGACAATGATCGTCATCCCGTTGCACTAAGTCGTCCTACGGCTGTCTGCCGAGGTTGCCGTGCGAGTGTCCCGCATTACCACCGGGTGCGGTGGCCGGGTGCGTGTGGTGGGTTTGTGCGGAGTTTCCGGCAGCGGGAACAGGAGCGGGGGCCGCGGGTCACTTGGGCGGGAAGGGCGAGATCACCGAGGCAGCTACTGCGGCAGCCTGCTGACTCGCCAGCACGGCCGCTGCAACACACATACATAGACGGTCACGTCAGACCATTAATGGCTCTTTGTTTCGACCTCGTGCACGACTGCCATCCGATATGCTCTGCCAGTCTCGTTAATGAACAGCGAAATACCAATTATAGCCATTAACATTGATGAGGACAATGATTTTACACGTTAGAGACATGTCTAATGCCTTCATGATGTCTATCAAGCAAAGTCTGCAAGATCTTTTGATAAAAATAAATTTATTTTAGCGGATTGACAATTGGCAAATTATTTATTTTTGTTGTTGTTATCAAAAGAAATGTTTACTTGACAAGGCCATGACAATTAACTATCAGCGATCCCGCCCGACTCCAGCTCGGTTGGCCATGCTTGGGACATTGAGGGGTCGAGAGACTTGAGAGGAGTACCAAAGGGAATTAACGAAGAAGTATTGAAAGAGGAAATGTGGAACTGATCTCCCTTATTTTTTTTAAAGCAAAATTAGAAAGTCAATTAATCTTCTCCTGTTCAGAGACAAAGTCCCGGAAGTCGCGAACAATTTATATTTTGAGGGATATCCGCATGTCAGCGGGAAAACCCTGGCAGTGGATGCTACATTTAATCTACTTAAATTTGATTCACGTTTTTTTTACTAGTTAATTAATGAATTTCTATATCGATTCTCAGCAATTGATTAAATTGTAAAAGAGGCTGAGAGAAATTTACAGAGAATAAAAAATCCATTTTTACGAATGATAATCGTGGCAAATCAATAAAACTCTGACATTTCCAGGAGAGCTTGGTACGTGTTTTTGTGTATGGAAGACTAAAAAGTTTCTAACGAAGCACGCGACAAGCTACCATCGATTATCGGCTATTTACCTATCGCGTTTCGTCATACAGGTATACGTACATACGCTTGGGATATACACATAAATTCGTGCCCGGATATACACTCAAGGGTGATTCACTATATCGGATAGAAGCACGATAAATAATTATCACAGTCTGTACTAAGCCTAAGTCTAAAAACCTAGCACACGGCTCTTCTTACGTTCTAAAAACTCGCATTGTCATTTTGTATACATATTCGAAGTATTGAATAACCTTCTTTTCCTCCTTAAATCAAAGTAAATGGGACGATTTTGTGCACCTAGTCATGCGCGTTACAATGAGTTGATATTCAAAACTGAATATATTTACAATTTTTCTCATGTAGAACTTACTCTGACTCGCTCCACGAACGCATCGACTCACTTCACGACCTGACAAGAAAGTATCAATTTCTTTTTTTCACTTCCTCCTGATCCTCGAATATTCTTTGATCATTGTCTTTTATCTCTTTGTCTCTGCTCGACACGCAATAAACGATCGACTAGATTTCGAGAGATCAAATAAGAAACGTTCTCGCTGACATGAAACAGCTCACACGATCACGGAGGAATACCTAGTCGAGACTTCGATTGCTTTACAACTCATCTCAAGTGGTATGTATGCAACGCATCAGGGATTTGGCCACCTGATTATCGAAAATTCATCGAGTTGGAGCCGCGGATCGCCAGAAGCCTTACTGTCAGGGTCTGACAAGTGGCTTACCTCCATAGGGCGCGGGATACTGTCCCGGGGGTAACAACGAGTAACCCAGACCAACGTGTGTGTGATGATGGGTGTGGACATGCCTCTGTGGAGGCGGTGATCTGCTGTCTTTCCCAAGATTTCCACTGTCACCTGGTCCAGGCTGCTGAGGATTGCCTCCTGGCTGCTGTTTGCCTCCCTGCTGCTGTCCCTGACCGGGCCCCGGTGGTCCTGGTCCTCCTGCTGCCGAGGTGGGTGGACCACTGGGTGGTCGGACGGGCGTTGGACCCGCCGCAGAGGGACTCGCTGACGCCGCTGAGGTTTTTGGAGTCGGTGACTTCAGTGCACGCTCCTGGAGCTCGTGAATTTTGTGCGCCGAGTAGTACTGATTGGCGTGGTGCTGAAGAAGATCCAGAGCTTTGCCACCTGGGGGTCTGCTCAGGTCCTCTGGAGCGTGATACCTGGGCATCTGGGGATGGAGGTAGGGATTGCTAGAGTATGGACCTGGCACAAGCATGGGACTGAGACCCCTGTAAACTGGGTGGCCAGGGTCGAAGGGAAGTCCACCATAGTGCTGTGAAGGCATGTATCCAGGATGGATGTATGCGTACTGCGACGTTGGCGGTGGAGGTGGTCCCTGCGTCTCCATCGTCGGCTTGACGCCCTCTTGCTTGTTTTTCGAGTCCTCGTTTTTGCCAAGGTCCTGGGGTTTTTCCTGCTTGGGCTGATGCTTCGGACTTGGTGGCGGAGGTTTTGCCTGCTGTGCCACCTTTACTGGCTCCTCTTTTCGCCTTTGCTCACTAGGATACAAGTAGTACCTCCTGTCGTCTTGCACTGGACCCGGCAAAGGTGGACCCCGTTGGCTCTGCGAGGTGTGGTACATGTGGTAAGGACTCATTTGACTTTTCATCTCTATACTTTCTTTGAGTATTTGATGATTTTCATGCTGCTTGTCCTTTAAACTCGATGGCTGCTGTTGAGGCTCCTGTTTTATTTTAGTCTTCTGCTCGTGCTCGACCTCTTGCTGGCTCTGCTGCTGTTGCTGCTGCTGTTGCTGTTGCTGCTGCTGCTGCTGCTGCTGTTGTTGTTGCTGTTGTTGTTGTTGTTGTTGTTGTTGTTGTTGTTGCTGCTGCTGCTGTTGCTGCTGCTGTGGCGGTGGTGGCTGAGAGACTGGTTGAGGCTGATAGGGATAGCCTGGTGCTATGTAACCACCATAACTACCGTAGTAGTGTGGCTGCTGCTGAGGCGGTGGATTCAGCTCCTTCTTGTCTTTTTCAACATTCTGTAGACTTGCCATCGAAGGCATTTGCGGTATATTTAGTGGCTTAATGTCTTGCTTTGGCGTCAAGTCACTTGGCTTTTGCTCATTCGGCTTGTCCTGCACACTGGGCACCAGGTAAGGTGGTTGGCCGTAGTAAGGATACATGCCAAAATGTGGAGGCATGTGTGTCTGTGGCCCTGGCTTCACATCCTTCTCCTGGCCCTGCTTGGACTTGTCAGCAGATTCAGCTTCCAACACCGGTGCAGCGTCGTCCGAAATATCGGAGTACGCCGGACTCTGCACGTCTTCCCTCGCTGAGTCAACAATTGGAGCGTCCAGTGGCGAAGGATGTGGACTACCACCTGGTGACTTTCGCGATTTTTTCTTGTAACTCTGAGGCTTCGGCGTGCGTGGATCCTTGCTCTTGTCCTGCTCAGGCATGAGTGCCGCTGTTGGCTTCACCTTGAACTGCGGCATCTTCGTATGCAGACCAACGTTGGGATACTGCATGTGCGACTGCACTGGATGACCAGTCGTCGTGGGATTTTGCAAAATTGGTTGCTGTCCAATTTGCGTGGTAAGTCCCTGAAGGCCTGGGTGTTGATTCAGTGCCTGAAGACTGGGCTGTGGTGGTGGCTGCTGTTGCTGCTGCTGCACAAGTCCCGGCTGGTGGACCATGTGAGCAGGCGCTGGCTGACCAAGCTGCGTTGCTACAGGATGCTGTATAGGCTGCAGTTGATGAGCTGGCTGCAACTGTGGCTGAGGGCTCTGCAGAGGTTGTCCTGGCTGCATTTGCTGTACAGGCAGACTCTGAGGTGCTTGAAGCAGAGGATTCTGCGGCTGATGCTGTACCACTTGGGGCTGAGGTGGCTGAGGTATGTTAAGGGGCTGAGGAAGGCTTGGGTTTGGATGTGGGGACGGCACAGGCCGCGGCGACTGACTCGGCAGAGGACTGGGGCTTTGAGGAGGGTTATTTGCAGGTGGAACTTGCTGCACTAGAGGCCTAGGATTGGGCTGAACTCCCGCAGTTGGCGCAGGAAGATCCTCCTGAGCAAACCTTAACACACCAGGCTTAACTATACTGCCTTTGTCGGCTAAAATAGGTGTAGAGGCATCCGCATTAGGTGATGGAACCCTCGGAGGTGGTGTTGGCGTTGCCGGAGGCATTGCACTGGCCGGTGGACTTGTTGCTCTCACAGGCGTGCCCTCGGGCTTGTCTGCTGGTGATTTGACTGGCGTTGCTGGGCTTGGAGCCTCGATATTGCTCTCGTCGTTCTCAGACATACTTGTAACACCCTCCTTGGTGTCTTCATCGTCCGCAGAGCCATGTGCGTGACTCTGGTGGTACTTCAGTCCATTAATGTGTTTGTACTTTTTGCTGCAGTTGGGCTCAGGACACTCCAATAGCACCGGGCTCGCTGGTGGCGATCCGCTTGGTGGAGTGGGTGGAGGTGCTCTCCTCTTATTCTTATCTTCCTCCTCAGGACCCCTGGACTTTCGTTTTGCTGCAGGGTCCGGTCGAGGTGGTACAAAGGCTGCAGGACTTGGACTCGCTGCTGGAGAACCCTGAGCACCTCTGCGCCCTTTGCCACCACCATTTCGAAGCTTGCTGTGCACTGAGCTCCTCGTTTCTGTGAAGTTGCTCAGATCGTTGCCAGGCGTGGCATTCGCTGCTGCTCTGCCACGTTTCCCCCGGCCTTTCGGTGTCCTCGCGTCCAAGTCACTCGTTGGCGAGTCACAAAAACGTGGTGGTGCCCAGTCGTGTCGTGTGCAGTCCAATAACGTACCCACGTACGTCTTTCCTCGCCACGTTACGTTCACGACCAATACACCTGCAACAGAAAAATAGTACGTCCCAAATAGTAATTGTCGGTTTTGACATATTTTAATGCTGAACAGTAAATGTCTTTAGGGGTATTCAGGCACTTTTATTGTGAGGTTGTTAAAAAAAAAGAGAATTGACAAAAAATTGTATAGAAAAGAAAAGACATATAATGAGATTCGAGGTAGCTGGCTTTCAAAAAAATCTAGTTCCTTTATATATTCAACCTCGCACTCGTGAGAAACGAAGACTTGTCGTTTGGTGCCTGACGTCACTTCTATTTGCTCAAAGAAAGACTGCAGGAAGAGAGGGAGAGAGACACAGTTTGGTCGTTGATGTTCGATGGGATAACTGAGACCACCGTATGCTCTTCTCACTCCTCTCTCTCTCATCATGTTCGCTTAACGTGCGACCAACGAGGCGGATAAATAGCCGTTAATGGTTCGCGAGTGTCCATTTACAGAGGTCGAACGAGATGCGACTAGTCGATGGGCTTTCTTGGATGACTAATGGATAGACAACCAAGAGAGTGGATCACTTCAACCTTTTTTGTTGCTCTACGTTCCATTGAGTGGAGAAAGACAAAGAGGCAAGAATATAGTGTCTGCTTATGAAATGAAAGCAAGAAAAAAAAAGTAGAAGAGAATTGTAGATGAAATTGGTTCATCTGTGGAGGAGAGTGTCTTCTTGAGACAAAATATATACGATGAAACTTGTGTGTGTCTTTGAATACTATGAAAGTCCGATTGTGCCAGCCGGTGAACCGCGACTATACGGCTCGATGGAGTGAGAACAAATCTCAGGAGGACCTGGCGGAATGGAGCAAGACTTTGGAGCTGAGGTGGTCTGAAGAAGAAGAAGACGACGAAAACGAAGAAGTAGAGAAGGAAGAGGACGATGAAGAGAAGGTGGAGAGGCGAAAGAACGTGGGGAAAGAGCGAATAAGTGGAGGTGGAAGAGGAGGAACGAGAGGCGAGCTTGAGCAGAGAAAAAGAGGAGCTCGTGGGCTGGAGAGAAGGGAAGGGAATGAGCGGGGTGTGCTCGAGTGCCGAGGGGCTTGCTTCCAATAAAGACCCAGCCACTATATAGACCTCACCTTCTGGTACAATCCCAAGCGAAATTCTCTCGACGTCAATATACAACTCACGGTGAAATGAATGAGCAAGAGCAAGAGTTAGAGAAAAAAAATCCATATAGGTACTCCAAATAAAAGCAAAAGAATAGACATTTAAATGATTTTGAAGATTGACAATAATTATTCTTATTATTCTTTTATTCATGTAAAGAATAGTGATATAAAGAAGAGGACAAGTCTCATCGACAAGCGGAAATTCGATGACGAGTGTACTTCAAAGAGGCATCGGAGTTTCCTTTCATCCTCGTCGACGTTCAGCGGGAAGCGAGCGAGTCAAGAAGACTTGTCTGTCTCTATCTTCGTTGAGGAGAAAGAGAGGCGCCAGAGGATCGATAACGAGCTACGCTCACTCGCAAAGCCTGAAAACTACTACAGTGACTACGACTACTACTACTATGACTACCTCGATCTCTCTACTTCCATCGTCTTCATCAACGTCGGTGATATCGACAACGACGCGCTTTCAAAGCCATGAGAGAGCCTTTTATGATGCATCCTGTTTGCAGGACGACACGCTCATAGAACATTGCACTTTTTTCCCTCGTTATTCAAGTATTTTCTTCATTATCCTCACAAATATTCAACGTACTTAATGGAAACAAGATGCTTTTTAAGCAGAGAGATGTTTTCTTTTCATCAATCAATAGATGCAGTCTTAATAAAAAACTTGAGTTAATCCTTCAGTTATAAAGAATCTCATGAATTTGTCACCAACTAAATCCTAAATGAAACTTGGCACGAACTCCACTGCAAGCACTGTCGAGCATCACGAGGAATTCTCATCAATTCCTTGTAGAAACGAAAAGCGAGAAAGGAAAGAAAAAGAAGCAAAAACGAAGGATATAAGATGAATTCTCAACACTTCGACTTTTCTCACTGCTGAAACGTCTCAACGATTGGAACCAGTCCCACCAAACTGCTTATCTCTCTCGTTCAGGTCGAGGAACAGGCAGTCATGGCAAAGAAAGAGAGGTACCAACCGTAGCAGGAATTGTATATAGTATATAGAAGCACCCGAGAGAGGCAGATGGATACACAGGAAAAAAAGATTAAGAAGATGAAGGGAAGATGGAGATGGGAATGGATCGGTTGGGTTTCTTGGCGAAAGTAATAAAATCCAAGGGAATGATAGGCACCGACAGATTGCTCACATTCAATTGAGATTCGATGAATATATGGATTTTCTAATATCCTTGACCCTCAATACATTATTTTGATCCTTCTAGAAGAAAAAAAATATATATATATTCAAGTCCCTTTCGCAAAAAAACAATCTGATAGAGAGAGAGAGAGTTAGGTAATGAAAATAAAATTCAGGGTTTTCTGCATTCTCAATGGAATATGCAGTGAGCATAAATTAATGCAGAGGCTTGAAAGTGCAAAGAGCCAAAAGCTCTCGATGAGAATCAGGACTATATCGGGATTGGCGAGGGAGATAAAGGACTATACAGTGGGAGTTTGAAAGTAGTAGTGGTGATGGTGGTTCGAGCTGCTCTTGGAGAGTGCTCGTCGAGAGCAAATTAATTTCTCATTCAAATGTATGCGAGAACGCAGAGGGGCGAGAAGTCCCTTTCATCCGGATAGAGCGGAATTTCCTATCCCCCTCTGGCGTCTGTCGCATCAAGACCAAGCCCAGAGTCAAGCCCTAGTCGACTCTTTTGCACACTTGGAAAAGAAGTTCCTGTCGTCATCGACTTTTCCACTTGACCAGGATTTTTTATTCCTCATTGAAGCTTCCTCGAGCAAGACTGAACATCACACCTTGGCTTCTTTGTGCATAGAATTAAACGATTATTTAACAAAGATTGTCAAGCTATTGATTAGTTTAGTGACTAAAGGTTGAAATTGTCTTTTCAATTGCCATGACAATTGATTCCAATCGTAATAGGTCCTCACCTCCTTCAGTTTCGTGCCAAACGATGCCTTCTAATGTGACTGAAGTTCCAGGTTCACATGGACCCAGACACTCAGGTTCTGTTATGGTCCCAACGCTCGTTCCAACACACACGTCAGACATATCCTGCAACACAAGTGAAAAAAAACACCAACATGAGCAACACTGAATAAAGAAATGGAAACAATTATTTTTTTCTACAATGTTCAGAGACTCATGCATTCAACATCGGACATATTATCAGCTATACAAGCTAATCGATAATGTTGTCTACGTGGCGGCAAACTGGTTAGTCTTGTCATCTTGGCTATTATGGAGATGATAAAGCCATTGGATTAATAATCCAATCAACGTAAGTGGCTGTGACTATCAGAGAGATCATAGTGGAAAGTTACCTCCAGTCTAACAAGATTTAGGATCTGTTTCTTTCTTCCGTCCAAAATGAATCTACAGATCCAAAAGTGCGGTAATATAAATAGAGTAATTGGAAGATAATCCAGTTGATAGACAGACGAGATTCTACAATTTCTCTCTGTCTTCATACATCTTTCCTTGTGCCAGGGATTACAATGGTAGTTTGAAATGCAAATCGGCGAGCTTATGCGAGGGGCTTCCATAATTACAGAAGCGGCCGTTACCTTCCATAATGCAGAGTGCAAGGGACACGCCTCTTCAGCGTTATACCACCACGAAACAGTTCCAACGTATTTGTTGGATTATATATGGGGAGAAATTTTCTCTCTCTCTCTCTCCCTCGACATAACTCTCAACCCCTCACGTCACTTTATAATACACATGCCTGCGTTTATGCCTCTGTGACTCTCTCGTGTCTGTTCGCGTGAGATACGCAGTCAAAACGATGACATAACCACTCGCCTACAAATGTCCCTCATTAACACAAAAATGTCGACTATTTGTCGAGTTCAAATGGTTTATGGAGCACTTCGTTTTATTAATTTTTCCATTTCGGTTCTTTTTTATTGTTTTTCAGGTTTTGAATATGGGATTAAATTAATTGCGAGAGCTTGGCAGAGGGAATATTGCTCAAGAGTGCAAAAAGAGGATTATAGAGACAAGATGGAACACGGCGTGTGGGTCGATGTTTTACACAAGTCCAGATTACGAGTTTCATATATATATATATGTGGCGGGGGCGTAACAGTTTTACTATCGGTCGTCGAAAAAGCTTTACGAGTTTTTCAGATACTCTAGCCGAAGCCCCGACGAAAGGAAGAAAGAATGGAGAAAATGGATAACTAAAAGAAATAGAGGAAATGGGAGGGAAGTTAAAAGCAAATAATGGAGCTAATGAAAAGCCATAGAAGACATTTCAGGACAAAAAATAATGGTGTAACCAAACATTTAACTAGAAGTTTCAAAATTAAATGTGTAATGCCATTTAGTTTGAGGAATAAAAGCTTTTACAAAATTATATTGCAGCATTAAACATTATACTACCAGACATCATGCGTGCCTTATGGAGGAAGATAAGAGGATGACTAAGAAGAAAAACAAGGAGGCATTTCCGAGGGGCGTCTCCTGCTTAAGACCCTGGAAAACAATTTTATGAGGAGGTCTGAACGACGCGGTAAAGGAAGAAAAACTGTTGTGGTGCTTATACTGCACGAACTCTTTACTTGACCATCAATAGAGCGAAAAAATAATAATAAGCACATTCCATTCACATTTTGTGGTTGTCTGCAGATAGTAAGACATTTAAAGCCACCCTCCTCACGGTGTCTTTTACTTTAATTAATAACATATTGAACAAAATTTTCTATTCCAATAAAAAATGATGGTAGGATACAGACAGACGTATCATCATTTTTAATTGTCTTTTTTCGATGAATACCAACGTTTATTTTCATCAAGTGAAATTGAGGAGGTGTGTTTCGTTACCGCAAAGAGTGAGGGGCTTGTCTCAAGGAAACCCAAGGATCAAGGAACCTTCTTCTCCTCTTCTCCTCGGCAGCCGTGTTCCCTCGCTCATGAATATATTCATGATGATGGTTTGCAGCAGACACACAAAGATCAGCAGTGTCTCTACGTCCCAGAGGAATATTGTGTAGGTCTAGAGAGTTAGCAAGTGACTGCTACACATTAGCCACGAGCTTCAAAAGCTCATAATTATTCGATTGTTAATAATATTATATACGAAAATTCCCCGATAATTTGTTTCCTCTTCAACAATGTCTCCATTCAACAATTATATATAGAAATATTTGCATGAATGGATTGATTGTAATGAAGACAAGCATTATGATAATAAGTATAGTACAATAACATTGACAATAATTGTCGTCAACACCGTGAGATATCTGTCGCGAACACTGGAAATAGAAACAGTAGCCCGGCTGGCTAATTGCGGACCAATTACTGGCCAGGTTGCCGCGTTACGTGCAATCGCGATGGCAGGCAACGATAAAACCTCGACACGGCTTTGCAGTAGCAGCAGCAGCAGCAGCAGATAGCATTGCAGCAGCGTACAGACAAGACAAACCCAAGGGCAAAATAAAATACTATTCACTATCCTGCATATAATTTCAATGCTGAGCTTTTTCCTTGAGAGGAAAATGGAAAGACAACGTTGCAATAATAATTATTTCGTGTCATTCGACGTCGTCGTGGGATTTGTTTCGCGGTGAAGATTAGAGAAGCACCTCGGACACCTTTGGGATGTTGTTAAGTTATTTGAGACGTGAACTTTTAATGTCATGGAATGATGGAGGCTAAATTGAGGCCGAGGATGGAGAAATGTAGACACTGTGACGAGAAAAATAATCAACTCCACCACGAAGATATAAAAAAAAAAAATAGGATATTTCTTATGATTTGTTTTTGTGAGG
>JABSMT010054467.1:0-11491 GCA_018902335.1 Eumacrocentrus americanus
TATTTTACAAAATTGATTATATCTAGAAAACTATGGGAGATATGATAAAAATGTAAAGAACCTTTTTTGTAGAGAATTTAATTCCCTAGAAAAAAGGTTCTATAAGATTTTATCGTATCACCCAAGGTTTTAGAGATATTCGTAAAAATGAGTGTCTAAAAATTTTCATAATTCTTCAGCTAGCTTCTTTTACCGCTACTGAATTTACTCGTATTTAAGAGATTGAATATAGACACAAACCTGAATTTGTTTGATGAGCTTCTTCAAGAGATCAAGATCTTTGCCATCAAGATTTTTCATATTGGCAAAATTAACAGATGAATTTCTCTGGCAATTGGGACATACATACTCATCAATATTGTCTGCCTCAGATTGGAGGATGCCCACACAACGACCGTGGAACCAATCTTGACACTTGTCACAGCAAATGTAGAACCTTAGAGGAAAGAAACACATATTGGCAGTAGCAGTAAGGCATATAAAAACAAATTAATCCCATCCTCATCAATATTATACACAATTTATACACAAAAATCCCCTCTCTCTTGTGACACACACAAGACTCAGAAGCACTTACTGAGATTCATCGTAAGGCTGCTTGCAAAGACAGTAGAGCTCCTGAGTGTCTCTTGCGTGTCGACACTCAGTGCAAACGAATTCCGAGAGGGACTTGCTCATCTCCTCGGTGATACCTACGCACTCGCCATGGAACCAATTATTACAGAGGTCACAACCCACGTAGAATTTCGTCTCGTCATAGGGCGTTCTGCAGAGACAGTATAGCTTCTCTTTCTTTATTCGATTCGCAGCAGCCGACGCAGCACCAGGTGGTGTCGAGCCTTGAGAACGATGTTTCTTCGTCTTTCCACCACGACTCGTTGGGCTGACCTGAGGTGATGTCTGTGCATTGGCCTTTCTCTTGGCACTGCCAACCTTCACCTCGTCCTGCTTGTGCCTCTCTGCCTTCGTTCTCGTTGTCAGTTCCACTGCAAGATCCTTCTGAATGTCAATCTGCAATTCCTTCTCCAACAACGCACGTTTCTTCAGTATATCCTTCTTCAGCAGCTCCTTGTGCCTGAATAAAAGCACCTGCATTCTCGAGTGAACTTGCTGCTTCCTTCTTGCCTCCTGCACGTCTTTTACCTTGGCTGAACGATTTTTCTGAGCATCATTATTACTCTCGTCGACCTTGGGGGTCTTCGGTGGCTCTTTAGGCTCTTGCTTAATGGCCATTTTCTTTCTTGGAGTCTCTGTCAGCTCACTGCCATCCTTGTCATTCGTCGTTTGAGCATCTTTAGCGGCTGCTTGAGGTGTATTGGTAGCATTGCTGCTGACTGGAGCTGGTCTTTTTCGTGCTGGCGTTCGAGTAACTGGCGTTGCTGGACTCTGATTTTGCGTGCTCGTCACAGCGCTCTCCACACCACCCTTCATCTGCTTCTCCTGATAACGCTGAAGCTGTAACAGCTTCTCCTCGATCTCAGGATTGAGATTCTCCTGTTTGAGAGCATTCTTAATTGTCTGCTGAATGTAGTCTGGGGTGAGGATAAATTTATTTGCAGCCTGACTGGCTTCCTTGGACGTTTGTGCTGGCTGTTGACCATTTACCATGCCCGCTCTTTGAGTCTCGTCCTCGGAGATACTCGTTCTGCTAACCTGCTGCACGACTACCTTGGGCTTGTCAGGCTGTGGCACAGGCTTCGGTGGCTCCGGACTGGGCTTCTCGACCTTAATAGGTGTGGCTGCTGGTGTTGGAACAGCTTTCACAGGTATAGTCGGAGCTACAGGGGTCGTGGAAGCTTGAGTTGTCGCTGGGGATTGAGTTCCCGGTGCTGGTTGCACTGCTAAATAGATTTTTGTTGGTCCAAACACACCCTGCTTGCCTGTGGTCGCCTGGGCCTTGAGCAACTGCTGCTTCACCTGCTGCTGGACCATTGCCAGCTGCTGAGGCGTGAAGTCAGCGCCCTGTAGACCCTGAAGAACGATTCTGAGACCCTGAGTCGTTTGAATAAGTTGTGCTGTCACACATTTTATAACAGTTCCAGGTGGTTGAGTCGCCAAAAGCGAAGCTTCTGTGCTTCCTGGAGCTGGGGTAGAGGGTGTGGACGTTGTCGTTGTCGTCGCCGTGGTATTGCTTACAGTCTCCTGGGTGGTTGCAGGCGTCGTTTGGACTGTTGTCGTCGTTGACACTTGGTTGGGAGTGGCTGGAGTCACTGCTTGGCTCGTGACAACAGGCGTTTTGGGGGTTGTTGCGGTCTTTACGATGATCCCAGGACTGGAAGAGTTCAAGTGAACTATCTGATTGCCCGTGGGAGTGCTCCTGATGATCACCTGGTGCCCACCAACTGTCGCCAGCTGAGCCTTTCCACTCGCCAACTGTTGAGCTAGATTGGCATTGTTCACCACTATCTGATTGGTATTGATTACTTGAGCACCAGAGGTGATTACTTGACCCTGAACAATTTGGCCAGGATTTGCCACGACAATTGTGTTCTTCTGAGGTGTTATCATGCCTGTGGTGTTAGTAGCCACTGCCATGGGCACTGCTTTGACTTTTGGAGTCTGTGCATTTTGTCCTGCTGCAGTTTTCGCTGGAGTTACCTTCGCTGGTATGATCTTAGTCATGACTGTCTTGACGTTTGTTTGAGATGTCGATATAGGCGTCGTTGAATTGACTGTGGGCGTTGCTGGAGAGGCGGCAGTGATGGCCTGACCTGTATTGAGCACGTGAAGCTTCCCGTCAGGCATCTGCACAAGCTGCTGACCTGGCATCAGGCCACGAACCTGAAGCTTCCCATCTGGACCACGAAGAATTTGAACTCGCTGCTGGACCTGCTGGACTGGTGTCGTTGAAGTCGTGCCAGTCTTTATGAGAGACTGCTGATTGACATTCGTTTGATTTGGGCTTTGCACAGTTTTCGGGAGGATGGACGTGGGCCCTGAGACTACTCTCGTCGTTCCGTCCGATGATTTTGTCATGTAGATACGTCGTGTGCCTATGAATGTCTTCGTTTGATTCGGTGTTGTCAGGAGGGATGTCAGCTGTGATTTGCCTTGAGGAGTATTAGGATTCGCTGGTATAGCCACCTTCGAAACGACTTTTAGAGTTCCATCTGCAAGGAAAATTATTTAGTATAATTAGAATATTATTTGATCTATTGTAAAGACAGATTGAAATATATTCAAAGAAAGATGAATTACCTGGATTAGAGTTTGTTGTGACTTTCAGCAATTGTGGTGACGCATTAGCTGGACTCTTCATAGTCTCCAGAGCTCGTTTTTGTTGGTGTGCAGCCCTCTGAATCCTCAATTGTTGCTCAATCTTCTCTTTAATCTCCTCAGGAGTCGACTTTCCGCTGACTTGATCGCTAACAGCACCCAACGAGCTGCGATTGGCACCAGCCATCACAGTTTGTGGTCCTCCTGATCGACTCCTAGTAATAATCTGGGCATTAGCCTTCTCTAACCTGGGGGAAGAGACACGCCAAAAGCATTGTGTTAGTTAATTACGAGGTGTTAATAGTGGATAGGAGTGATTTAAGATCCTTTAGCAATGCAGTAAACATTTAAAAAGCAATTTTTTCTGTCCTCTTACCTGTCGCCATACTGCTTGATTTCCCAGAGCTCGAGTTTGTCCTCGTCTACCCATTCCTCCGACACCTGAGGCTCAGTGCTCTGAGGCGATTCAGGTCGTTTCCTCTTCCTCAAGCCACTTCTAATGGACGTCACCTCACGAATTTGCTTGGGAAGTTCCAAAGGAATCACCACCTTTCTCCTCAAGTACTGAGTCCTGTCCATGAATTGACCAACTTGTCGATGTTTCAGGATTTCCAGTGACATTATTTCAGTGTCTGTCGTGACCTGGTGCTTGCCATCAGACGATAGAGGCTTGGCAGCCATATCGTCCCACCTCAGACAGGCCCAGGCAACCCTCAGTTGCAGTGCAGCAGCAGCCAGAGACTTCAATCCCACTGTCCTGTAGAGCCAGCAGGTTTTGAAGAGAGGTCTTGGACATTGATAAGGCCACACTGACATATTAGCCTGCAAAAAGATCATTATTTAGTATCATAATCGCTGATTAATCGTCAAATAATAATTTTTTTTTTTTAGTTTAAAAAGGCAGAAATAAATTATTTACCTTGGCCAATTGATGGAATCCTTGGACAGGGCTCCTGCCCCCGAGTCTAGCGAGCTTCCTGAGCTCGTGCTGAGGCAGAAGGAGGATACTCCTGTGTTTAGTCTTCGTACAGAAGGTGGAACAAAGAGGATACTTGACTGGAGTTCGTTTTTTCCTTCGATCTGCAAAGGAAATCGCCACTTTCTTTAAGTAAACCTTTCCCTCAGTACTCGTGGCAGAGTAGATCCTCTCTGTGCCATCAGCACTGAGCTCTTTGGCCATTGTGGATCTCTGAACAGTCCTGCCCCTTTTGTTTACAATCGTCGTTTTCGAGCCAGCGTTGTTGTTCACAACTTTAACCTCCGTAGAATCGACTGCATTATTCGAGCTCTCACTTTCCTGTACACTTTGCACAACTCCATCGACAGTTTTTACCGTCTTTGTCGTCGTGGTCGTCGTCATGGTGGTGGTAGTCGTCATCGTGCTGGTTGTCTCAACATTTTCCACATTAACTTCTTTTTCTTCTTTGTGTTCCAATTTAATCCTCTTGGCCTTTGGACTCTCAACAATGATATTCGTGGCAGCAACTTCCTCGGAGCAGTGCGTTGCCAATGCCACTGCAGACTCCAGGTCTTTTCTAATGGCATCCTTGGACTCTTCGTGCTCCTTTTTCATTGCTAACGTCGCTCCAAGTGGACTCAGACCCGGAGGAGTCTGATTATTATTCAGAGCATTTGCCTTGCGTAATAAAGTCACCAAGTCACGCTTGAGTCTTGCTTTCTGAAGGCACATGGGCGAGTAGCAGGTCGATGTGAGGCTCTGAGGTGTGATTGGAGTCTTTGACTGGCCTGTCATGTTGCAATAACGAGAATAGCAATGATTGCCCTTGCCCAGCTTCATTGCTGCTGCATACTGCATTCGAACCTGTTGAATACGTTTTGCAACAGCTACGAGCATTTCTCTTGCTGCTGGGGACAAGGATTTGTTGGGCATTTTACCAGCCAGAATACTCTGCAGAGATGTGTCTCCCGAGTCTTCCTCCTCGTTCTCCGCGTCGGCTTCTCCAGCGTCCTCGGCCTTCACCGTCGAGTTCGCCTGATTCGTCTTCTCGGTCTGGGATAAGCGACGCTCCTCGAGAAGCTTCAGGTGCGTTCTCCGAGCCAAAAAGTCATCAATTCTACACTTCTTTGCAATCTTTGGATAATGAAGACGACCTGCAGTCTTCAGGGCCTTCATTATGTCAATTTCCTCGAAGTGCTCAATGGGTGTGAAGACCTTTTCAATCTTCATTCCAGCCAGGAAGGATAGAATCATCTTTTTCTCAGGCTTCTCGTCCTTTTCATCCTTCACTTCAGCCTTGATGTCTTCCTTCTTGATCGATGGCTCTTCCCCAGGATTCTCTGGCTCCACTTCCTCCTTCACCTTCGGTTTCACGTCCTCCTGCTTCACCTCACTCTTCGGGACACAGTATTCCTGCACCAGGAACTCATACGTTGGCGGATCAAGAGCAAGGATCTTTATTCCACCTTGATCTCGAATTTGCACCATGAATTTTTGTGGTCCACCTTTCAGCCCAACCTTATTCAAGTCCACAGACTTGCGACGACGACTCGCTGATATCCACAACCAGCCCCACTGTCCATGGACGCGATATTCCTCGCCCTTTTGCTTCCATACATTGTGCTTCAAACCCAGGGAATATTTAACGAAATTGAACGTTAATCTATTTCGTTCCTCTTCGTCCTCTTTTTCCTTCTTCTCCTTCTTGTCTTGGCGCTTCTTCTCCTCCCTCTCGAGGGCAGTCACCCTCTGGAGCTTCACGTGGCCCAGCTGATCGTGCCAGACACTCGCAAACACGCAGGACTTGATGCAAGCTTGAAGAACAATCAAAGCTCGGGCAAAGTCTCGAGGATTAACACAAGCTCCGACTGCAGTCGTCCAGGGTTTCCTCAATAATGGCCAGTTCGTGTGCATGAATGGAGCTTGGATATTGCCCTCCAATTGTAAAATTGTCTGCTTTATCGTATTCACCAGCATTGCACGACCACCAGTCAAGCTTCCCACCCATTTGAATTCAGATGCGTGAGTCAGAGAGAATTTGTGGGACAAATGACGCTTTTTGTCTCGTTCCTCGTTCCTCTGAGGCTTGTTCAATGCAATGGGATTCGTGTTGTACTGGTTTACATAAGACTTGTAGATGTTGTCCATTCCCAGCTTGAAGAGATGAGTTCCTGTGGCGATTTGATGGGCTCTCTGACGAGTCAGTCGAGTATTGTCACTATTGTCTTCCTTTAGAGCTTTGTCAATCTTCTCTAGTTCATTTGTAGGACGTCGTTTGAGATCGTCCATGTTAAATGTTCGTGGAGTCAACGATCCTGTCTTTGATCTCGTGACAATTGTCGGTTTCTTAGCGTCCTTTCCAGCCTTTTCTTCACCACCCTCTTCCTCGTCTCCTGCCTCAGAAGACGTAGTAGATTTCGATTTATTCTCTGCATTGTGACTCATTGACTCGTTCTCTGCATTCTCTTCGTTCTCTGCTTTGCCAGATTTCTCATGATCATCCGCAGATTCAGATTTCTTGTCAATTCCCTCAGCTATCTGACGCTCCTTTTCTTTCTTCTCTTCCTCTTCTCGTTCCTTTGCTTCCTGACGTTCCTTCCTCATCCTCAGGATCGCAGCATTCTCCACCTCGAGGTACGACTTCTTGTTGCCCTTGTACTGATTCGTAATCGTCTCTGTTAATTCCATCTGACGAATAATCTCGTCCTTATAGTCAGACAACTCCCTGTACAATGCAACCTCCATCTCGCTCTTGTCCAGACTATTCATGAGCTCCTCGAACTGAAGGGGTGTACTGTAATAACAGATCTCATCGCCGTCGCCCTCGATAAAGACTCGTCGTGCAAGGAACCAATACTTCCGCCCGTGACGATCGAAGCCCAGATGCTCCTGTCGACAGAGAAGTCCATTCTTCTCGACATCAGGGACACAGTCGACGACTCCACTGATTTTGTTGGCCTTGCACAGGCTACATTGCCAGTCCTCCGTGGGCACGTCCACCAATGGTGGATCGACACACTCTAAATGAAAGACTGCAGGACAAGTTTCGCAGCAGAGCAAATCGCCAAGTCTATGACAAACTCTGCAATGATCGTCGTAGTGCATATTGCCCTCGTGAAGCAAATCCTCTCTGACTGGATTTGTGATGAGAAATTGGTCTGTGAGGAACTGCAACACCTTCAGTCTGTCGTCGATGCTACAAAATGGATACTCAGTCGTCGAGAGAATATTCAAGATCGACTGATCAAAATTCTTGTCACTCTCCACATAGGATCGAAGAACTTCTGGCCAAGTGAGAGCATCAACAAAGTACAGACTAACATTAACCGAATCCTTCTGATCCAGAGGACCAAAATGTGTCTGCTGCGAGTCTTCCTCACGCAACAAAGCCTTTATCAACATAATATGTATCTCTGCAAGAAGATTCGTCTGATCCTCAGCAATCATTGCAGCGCAAAAGTCCTCGAACTTGAAGCAGGACAGTCGTACAAGGGTCCTGAAGTGCCTGAGGACCTCGTAGATCGACAGACAAGGCATAACGTACTCTTTGGGTGCCAAAAGATCCTCAGAGGACTTAGGCAGCACCAGACGAGGAAGTTCTCGGTTCTGAAGCCACAACGGCTCAGGACTAGGTGCTCTAGACTGGCTCAAAAGCGATTTCCTCGGTGTTCCACTCGTATTACTAAAGCTAGACAATGAAAAGTCACTGTCGCTCGACGGATCTGGCTCCTCAATTGTCTCAGAGGTCTCTGCCTCGCTGTGCAATGGATCGTCCTCAATTTCGCTCTTCTCACTCGACTCATCGCCAAAGTCCGAGCCATAATGATACTCCGAGTCGTGATAATCAACATTAGTATTGTAACCTCGACGTTGGTAAGGTCCTGCATGGCCACCCTTGCGTGGTCTGCCTCCTCGTGGCCTCTTGCTTCGCGTACTTCGTCGACTCTCCTCACTCTCCACGGGAGATGTTGGTCGCGAAGCTGTCGGCGTGCTTGGATGCGAGCTCGGCGTCTCTGAGCCCTTATTCTGCAGATACTTTGGCTTCTTCATCAAGTGATATTGAAATTTCTTCGGCCTCTCCATGACGACCGACTTTGGCGGTCGTCCACGTCTCTTTCCACCTCTGCCCGTCATTTTATCGTCAATAATCGTTGTTATTGGGTCAATCAACAATCTTACTCTTATGTACCCCCCAAAACGTCGTTACGTCGCCACGTTTACGTCACTTAACACGTGGCTTGTGGAAGCCCGCGCTTGTAAACAAATACAATTGACATCGCGGCAATAAAGTGTAACCCATGTTTGTACTCTGATCTTTGCGCCATTTTTTTGCACATTTGTGTTGTCACGTGACCAAACACACTCGTTCCATCATGTCCTGGTGCTTTTAAATCGAGCTACTCTCTTTCAATTCAAATAAACAATCAACATTGACGAATAATTGATGTGAGAATACGTAGACATGTACAGCAACGTCCTCTTTCTTAATGCAACCTCCTTCACCTCCCTTTGTAGCTCACCGAGACAAAAACCAAGTTAACGAGCTCAGTGACGCGATGCTTGAGGGGTGGGTGGGGGGAGGCGAGCTCTAACACCGTCGTCGAAGCGCACTACGAGCCCCTGAAAGAGACGACACCTGATTGGTCAACGGAAACGCCGCCATGTTGGACGATCGGAGGCATTTGCCGGCGAACGCAACAACAATGATGAAAATATTGTTGATCTCACGTCACCAGGAGTCGATGCCGATGCTCACGATGGCCACGACCTTGATGGATCAATCTTGCGGACGATTAATTGCGAATTATTGCTGAATATCGGGACACTGGCGTCACCCAATCGCCGTCGACGACTCCTCCTGCTGCGCCGTAGAAAGATGCACGGATCGGACGCCAGGCGGCGACACTGACGCTTTAACTGGAAAAAAAGCAAAAAAAATGCAATTCTAACCACACTTGAGATGATAAATCTATGATTATGATGACTTTAGGGATTTATTGATGAGTTCCGATGATTTTTACCGAATATCTCGTATGACTTGGTGATGATTTATTGCTTTGAAGACACTGGGAACATGGAGCACTGGTGTCTCGGTTGCCCGCTAAAAGAACGCACGTCTAACCTTAGTTCGACTGAAGCCTCGCAAGAGGACACCACTTTTTCGTTTATTCTAGGTTTAAAATTGTTTTTTTTTTTTTTTTACACGAAGATTATAGAGGTGGGTATTTTTGAATTTTTTTGAGACTCTGTGTACTGTATTTTGTAAATATTTTTTAAAGTTTATATTAGATGATGGACCGTGTCGACTTTTTTGCACTCCTTGCGCGCACGATACGCCATCTATACTGCGCCAGGTCTCAAAAAAAAAAATGCAAGAGATTTGAGGCTTTATTTGAGTTATTTAGGACGATTAGAAGGACTTGGAGGTGGCAGAAAGAGGTTATAAAATTTTAGAAATGATTTAAAGGATTTTTTTTTCATGTGAAAAATGATTTTTCAGGAGTTCCGGGTTGTCGATTTAGGTGGTTATCCGGAATTATTTCCCGCCTAAATCAAACGCTCTGCGGAATTCAATGAAAACCTAACCTCTACGGCCACAGAATAATCAATGAAATCATTAGAAAATAGAGGTTAATAATGAATATAAAAGAAAATACGAGACTTTCAATAAGAAAAGAGCATTATTTTCATAAAAAAATCTCATTCGAATATCTTTTGAATCACGTAGTCCGCCGCCATCTTGAAAATCACAACTGCGCATGTCCTAATAGCCTGACAATTTAAAATGGCGGCTGTGAAAAATTGAAAAACCCTTTGAAAAACTATCGAAAAAAAATAGTGTTACATTTGTCGATATATATTCACATCGAGTTGACAATTAAATCGATAAAGAACGAAAAAAAAATTGCCAAGAAAATAATGACGACAATGTACAGTCTCAAGCCAATAATAAATCACAATGTGACGATTGATCGTCCGACGTGTATGTACGAAATGAAAAATATTCATGGCGATGATGGCGACCCAAAGCAAAAATTGAGGATTGTGTCGGTGATCACCGGACAGTTTATCAACTCCATCAAGGTTATTATCGACTTAATATTAATGCTTATCAATGGATAAATAATGAAAATGATGATAATAATCCCATAACACAACTAGAAATACAATGTTAATCGACTTACACGTGCGATTGCCATGGCTTTTTTTATTCCTGTGAAGATATTTGCTCCTCCCGACGACGTTGGCGTGAACTCCTCCCGAAATTTCAACGGTCACTAATCACTCGATCCGAGAGAATATGGTTCTCACTGTTGGCTTGATCGATGTGTCGTTCCTCTCCTTTCCCCACCCGATTTTTTATTCTCATTTCCTGTGTCACACTGTCATTATTATGAAAAAAAAACATATTTTTCACCGAAAGTCTTTTGTCGTTGTTATGCACGACGACTAGATACAGCCGACATTTCTTGGTTGGAAAAAGGAAATAGAAAGATAACTGTAATAATGAGATTTGGAAAAAAGGAGAACTCATGAGAGATCATTTTGCTGGTTTGCATAACCAAATGTGAATTCTCTGTCTGAATATATGAAATAAGACAGAGTATTAATGTAATAATTGCATTGGAATGCTTTTTTTCAATTGGAAAATATTCGTTTTGTTTTTATGTATATGTGTGTATATGTATTGTTATGGTAAATAATAGATTTATTTTATTTTATAGACTCCATTGGCTGAGGTTGCAGCATTGGAAGCAAGACAAGAGAGAATCCTGGCACAATTGGCTGAACTTAAAGAACAAGTCCTCAATCTCTGTGATGTACTCAAAGAAAATAATGAAATTGAGCCTGTGGTTGCTCGTCCTCCACAAATTATTCGAGTAAATATCCTTGATTTTCCTTTTAAACTATTTATTGTTACACGAAGGACTTATTTTGAAATTATTGTTTAATGTTGCTTTCAGGCCCCTGTGAATGAAGATTTGGTGCTCAATGTGAATCCATCGAGACCATGCTACTCAATTTTAGCTTTAGAAAAGCTCTGGAGCGATGTGAGTTTCAGAGTATCTCCTTTCGTGCATTCTAGTATCAAGGCCAAGGTGCCCGAGGACTTTAAAAAAACCAAAGCAAGCTCTAAAGCTAGTGTAATTAATATATCGTTGATTTGGAAAGAAGGTAAATTAATTCAGAAGTGAAGTGGTAAACGAAAATAACTAAGAAAATTATGAAATTTTTTAGACACTCATTTTTACGAATATCTCAAAAACCTTGGGAGATACGATATAATCGTATAGAAGCTTTTTTGTAGGGAATTAA
>JABSMT010054478.1:0-11487 GCA_018902335.1 Eumacrocentrus americanus
CTAAAAATTTTCATAATTTTTGAGTTATCTTCTTTTACCGCTTCACTATACTGAACTTACAATTGCGTGGAACAATTCGCTGGCCTCTCCATCCTATATCCACCCTTGAGAAGATTATAGAGATTATGAACGTCCACACCTGGATAAGGAGAAGCTCCAAGGGTCACTAATTCCCATAAAAGCACTCCAAAGCTCCACACATCAGATTTACTCGTATAGACATGATCTGCGAGTGACTCTGGTGCCATCCACTTCACAGGCACTGAAGAAAAGCAAAAAAATAATTACTCCAACAAAACTCAAGAATTATTATCAAAAGAATCTTTATTCTCTTTCAAAACTATACCTCTTCCTTTGCTTCTCTTCAGATAGGCATCGTCCTCATAGACGTCTCGAGTCAATCCAAAGTCTGAGATCTTGCAAACTTTGCCAGTAGCCAGGAGAACATTCCTTGCAGCTAGATCTCGATGCACCAACTGGAAATAAATCCCCAAGACTTGCAATTAACACACCCACACACACACAAGCGGTGAGAAACAATGCTGAAGCATTTGCTTTGGTAATTTACCTTGATGTCTGCGAGGTAAGCCATCCCTTTGCTGATCTGCCAAGCGAAGGACAGTATATCGTGAGGAGTTATTGTGTAATTCGAGGAAGCATCTTGTAATTCTTCTCTAGCATTACCAGGCGATGCTGAGAGCAAAGAAGTCGAACAAGGGACTCGACCCTCAGACTCAAGATGCCTGCTTCTTCTCAGATAATTCCTATAACAATACCAAACAATAAATTAATTTAGTAAATAAAAAAAAACCCCCTCGAGATTAATCACATTGTTGCATTATCCTAGCCCATGTGCTCTTGTTATTAGTCTGGCAATAAATTTACATGGTGCTTTAATCAAAAGCAAGTGAGTGAGAATGGGGGAAAAATTTAATTAGAAAAGTTTTACGACGAGCCCAGACGGTTATTGTCCTCGTGGTATGCATTCCAGTGGTCATGGAATTCGTTGAGGATTTCCGAGTACACGAGACAGACGTTACGTTCTTATTGACTCTCTCGTATAATCCAACATTTAAATGCATTGCTGAATAGATATCCAACCATATTCGACGTTCAGTGGAGTCAGTTTCACAGTTTATTGGATTTCAAGAATTTTTTACCTGAGCGAACCAAACTCAGCAAATTCGATGATGAGGTAGACAGGACCTCCTGGCGATGTACAAGCGCCAAGAAGTCGAATGACATTGGGATGTTGGGCTTCTTTGAGCAACTGATACTCGGAGAGAAGGTCAGCAAGTTCAGATCCACTAGCATCTTCCTTGAGAGTCTTCACAGCGACTGTTGTGGGTCCAGGCCAGCCACCAATGTCCACTGCCTTTGCTCTTAAAACTCTTCCAAACTCTCCTTCACCAAGAACTTGTTCAATGGTCAGCCTTGATCTTGGAAATTCCCATTTGGGATCCGGCTGCAATGAAGCATGATAAAATATAAATTCTCTGTTCTAAATACGTCTTGGAACTTTGGTTTCATTCAATATATTGAGCTAAATGCTCTTGGATTAATTCGGATAGACAGAGTGTGAGAATGATTACACTCTGGCATTATCATTCTATATTCAGTTCACTGGATTGATGACAACATGGGCCATCGATCTCTCATTAGTGCGCGACTTTTCCCTGACACAGGATGATAGGTATACGTAGGTAGGCAATAGATATAGGTACAGAACATCAATAACTGATGTCACAAGAGCTAGACAATTTCCTGGAGGCGTTTACTGCACGTGAATCTAGGAATGACTTATACAAGGATCGTTATCGTTGAGCTCCCAGAATAAATGCAAGAATGAGTAATATTATTCTACCCTCGTCCTTATGATCAGCGAGGCACAATGAAGGGGAGTAACACATGAGAGAGCATGATCTTCCGGAATTTTATTGCAGCATTTTTTTCTTTTCTCTTGAACATGAGAATATATAGATAAAAGAGGGGGCGCGAAAGCACTTTCCTACACTTGGCAGGTCTTAGAGATATGCAAATGAGCAAGAGTGAGGGTAAATATACACTCTGTATGCGGATTTGTGTGTCTTCCCACTAATTCAAGATAACGTGTCTTGCTGTAGTTAAATGTTGAATGACTAAATTGTTAGCTTCAAGCTTAATTCCTCTTAGTACAATGTTAACATTGACATTGACTTACTGGTGATGTTTTGGGCAGAAGGAGAGTTCGATTAGTGCCTGTGAAGGAGTCAATACTTATGAGATGTCCATCACGACGATCCAAGTAATCAAGTGGAAGGATTCCAAGGCCATTATTTATGTCATCTGATCTGTGCTTGCACTCTCGTCTTGATCCTTTCCCACCAGCTCTATAAAAGAAAAGAAAATAAATCAATCTTATTCCATTAAACTCTCTGTTAGTATTTTTTCTGTGTTTATTTTATCAGTCATTGTCACTCTTCTTCTTGTTCTTCTTCTCTTTCTCCTTTCGTTTGAAACTTTTGTCCCGAACTTTCTTAAGTCAATGACGAAGGTCTCGTGACCTTATCCCCCCACGAGAGAGGTCACGATCCACGTGGAATATACCCATTGCATGTCGCTGATAGGAATCTCTGTACAAGCTGTGTCGTGTCTTGGTGAAATTTTTTTATGTCCACATGCACCATCGATTTCTCTGCTCATGAAATTGTATAGTGTAAGGGGGATGTCTCAGCAATTTTTTTAGAGATTTTTTTTACGTCTTATTAGACTTATGAATTTATAAAGGGTTGAATGTTATGAAAAAATATCTCTTCAAACTTCAATAATTTAGTCGTGTTCTTATCATTTTCTCACCTGTATCTCCACATGACAAAGCCACCAATGACAAAGAGGACGAAGAAACTGGCTCCAACAGCCCCAATCATACACGTGGGACCACAGACATTGCTCGAAGCTGCTAAAACAAGATAAATGAATTTTTAAGAGACCCATTAAATGCTCCATGAAATCATTCTCCAAAGCGCATTGATCGAGCCATTCAATTTCGTAGGCCATTAAGAAGTCTCCATAGCAATTAAATCCGTCGTTACTTCTACCGAATACTCCAATGAATCGATAGAACGACGAGAAGACAGAGAGAAATTGTCTTCCCTCAATTCCCCTCCATTCATCCTTTGAGAATCATTCTCCCTCACATACTTCCGCTCTTGTTTTTTTTATTACTACTACTTCACAAACCTTTATGTGCGTCCGAAACGACTGATGCCTCCTTCTGGCGTTCTTTTTTTGCTTTCGTTGAGTCTTTACTACCACCAACCCCATTCAATCCACCAGTGTCACTTCCACTCTTGCGAAAGGAGACAGGACCACAGGTACACTGCATCATGTCATTGCACGAGCACGATCCCAGCCCACTTTTTATGCCTCTTCCACCCTTATTCATCTCTCCAAAGTGCACCTCAGCTGTAATAAGAAAGTTGAGCTGGCATTTACGTGTCTTACCGTTCAATTTCTTTTTTTTGGCTTCAGACTAAAATTATCGCCAGGCTGTTTTATACGACGTTTAAGCCACTTTCTACAGCTAGGGTAATTTAAAAACTGAAGATATATTTTCCGGCTATTCAGAGTGGAGCAAACCGATTGGAAAATGGTTTTTCAATAAAATAAAAAAAAGGTAATTGGATATTGGTAAAGAAATTACATTCGATTGTGCAGTCTTGAGGACATATCCGAGGATCCAGGTGCTCCAGCTCGTCGCAGATGTTGTCAGGACAGTGGGCGAGATCTGGTGTACATGTTTCATAGCGCTCGGTCATTGCTGAATTTGCTGCACTGTTAGACCGCCAGACGCACTCACTCGTGTGAGAATTACTGCTAAGACAGTAAATTTTATGAGACAAGTGCCAACAAAACACCGACAATTAACAATATATTTTATTGTAAGGACTGTATTGTAGCTTCAATTAATTACTGTACTAAATTTCCTACCTAAATGAACCACCACCGATACCGCAATGCGACTCGCAGGCTTTCCTAGTCACTGCAGTGGCACAAGAATGAATCACAGTGGACTGATTGGAGCAGTAGCTAGTATTTTCAATTACATTCGACACATTCATGAGGTTTATAGTCAGAGAAGCTGTTAAGATCTTGTGACTTGATGAACTCCACTGAATAGTCAATCTAAAAAATAGAAGAACTATTTAAAAAGAATTCTTCTTCTATGAATAACTGCGATGTAAATAAATTAGTTTTGCTTACGGAATTTTTGAAGGGGCTGTTCTCAGCAATGTGGAATTAGTAACGTAGAGTATCCCGCCTTTTGGTGTGATATTAAAGACCCTGGAGTCCTGAAGACTGAAGACAAACTTTGAGGGAGGTTTGAAGGATGATTGACCAATTCTGAAGAATCTAGAAGACATCCTGGAGATAGTTAGGCTTGTAGGGAAGGAAATTGGCTTCTTTGGTGGTATTGAAGTGGTCGTGGAGGTCGTGTGATGCTGTGGACCCACGAATGACAGGGTAATGTTCACCTAGGGAATGCCAAAAAAAATAATGACGTGGATTAAAACGATATATTACACATATTTCTGTAGTGAGCTATATAAAGAATGACTCGACGAAAAGGGAAGATTATATTGCTGGCACGTTGAACCCCCTATTGATCTTGATATACGGTGGTCACGTTCTTGCGTAAGAGTGTAATTACATGCGACGACCATTTAGTAGTCTGCTGGATAACGCGTAAATAAATGGGACTCTGTCACGAAGATGGCAAAAAAAGTATTTTGGCTACTTCATAGCAACAAGCTTTGCTAATTTTGTTCCTTTCGTTTTTTTTTTATTAAGTCTAAATTAATAGCTGAGTATAAGAGGATATAGTAGTCAAGCGACTTCTTATAGGCAACACCCAGGCTCTTAATTTGCGGAAGGATGTGCACAGGTGGGTATTAATTTCTCCTTCCTCTTGTAAAATGACTATCTCAATCCGTTATTCATGCTTAGCCAAGTTATTAAGGATCAGACGCAGGATTATGTCTTGGGCGCGGCATTGATTTCACTATGCGCCCGACATACAGACTAATTGCAAATTGATAATCGCTTTTTGTCTGGTGGATCGTGAGCGCGCGTGTGGGCGTTTCAAAGCTGCATCCGCAGCGGAAATTGCGTTTTAAATCATTTAATTTGCCCCGGAGCTTTTCACCGTTTTACGATTATTTTCATTGTTTGCATTCCACCGAGATCCTTGATTGCATTATCAACATGCCATGTTTGCCTATGTGATGATGGATATTATAACACTAGGAAATAATTATCTATATTGGAAAAAATAATAATTTGTTTAGTTTAATTAAATTTTTTGTATAATGTCTTTAGTATTGTAAATATTTATACCGATTTCTCTCCTTTTCCTGGCATCAATGTCTCATCAGTTACTTGAAGCACCACTCTGTATGGAGACTTGGGAAGCAGTGTGGTCTTGGAATATATTTCTATTAATTAAAGAAACAAGAAAAAAACAATTAATTAATATGTCTCGTAATATTTCTTTTAACTCTAGAATTATTTTACTCATTTACTGACTTGTAAAAATTGCAGTCGATGGTGGTTTCTCTGGATAAATTGGATGTTCAATTGGCAAGGTATCATACGTTAAATCCAATGCATTATAAACATCACCATGTATCCTAACAGTGTATCTATTGCTTGTGTTTGAATCAGCATCAGTCACCATCAAATCATTGTCGTCCAGTCGTTCATTCTATAAAAAAATAAAAGATTCAACAGTAAGTTTTCGGAATTTTCTAGAGGTGCAAACGTTTCACTCCCACAGACTGAGATTATCTCGCTCATTCTTCACGTTGAAGCACTGCGATAAAAAGCACCAGGACAAAAAGAAATAGTTAAAGAGCAAGAGTTTAATCAGGATAAGCTGCCACGAATCTCTTTTTTCCCCATTGAATTCCGTTTTTTTTCTACTATTTTTTATTCAATGTATTCTTTTAGTTGGATATCTTTACACAGTTTTGAATAGTTTAATCGTGGAATTTACGTGTCTCACCACTGTGAAGTCTCGCAGTGTTATCTCCACGTTGGTGCTCGTCTGGGCTACAGGGGGATTGTCGTCGAGATCCAGCACGACAATGTCCAGATTGGTCTCATGGGTGTACTGTCTTCCTGATCTCTCATCCCACACGACACATCTCACACGAGGTTCAATGTGAGGTCCAGGTCCACCTGGATAGTCCACAGTGTCTCTGTCCAGTGAGGCATTGGAGTAAAGGTCATCATTGAATACATGAAAGTATTCTGTTCCTGTAAAAAGAATTTTATTATTATACTCTGAGCTACTGTTTTAAATGTGTTAAATATTTATTTTTATTATTACCATTTAACAATTCGTAGTGAGTAACGTGATAATTTGGACACAGAGACTTATAAGCTGGTGAAGATAATCTTCCAAGCATTGTGATGGGTTGATTCTCATAAATTTTGTACTTCGAACCATGCCAGAAGCACATGTCCTATTTAAAATCCAATTATTTTAGTCCATAATGATCAACAAAATTAATCAAATTCTAATTGACATACTCGAGTAAAATCCAAACAGTTTATCCTCTCTGTGTTCACTTCAACTGGCAGAATTTTTATTTCCATCGTTGCTTCATTACTTCCTCGTTCTTTGGCCTGCACCACAATGGTCTGGGCAGTATCTAGATAAGCAAAAAAAATTAATAAATAAAAGATATCCAACTAATCATTAAATTATAACAACAACAAAGAAATTAATTTACCTTTCTTTGGTATTGCTCGAAGATCATAAACAATTTCCCCAGTTTTTGGATCTAGTCTCACAGACTTGTCTTGCTCAGAGACAATCTGATACTTTGGATCTTTCAAAGTCACAGAATCATTCCTCAGTGTCCTCAAAATCAGCAGTGTAAGATCTGCGTCTAGAGCCCCCTGATTTTTCATTAAGTAAGGCAATCTCATTGTCAAGTCTGATTGTGGAAAATAAAGACCTGAAAGAATAAGAAGAGAAATGAAAAATAAAACTTTTGATTATACTATTACTTGCATACAGATTATTTTTTCATTATTATTTCAGGACTTTCTCTGCTGGAATTAATATATGGAACGGACAATGCCGCAGTGGAGAGATGAAGATTGCGCATAAATCAAGAACACATAAACGCCTCTGCAAACCTCGAGGTAGAGTTTGTGGTGCTGCGACCCAAACTAAATTAGTCTGAGCAACCTACTCCCATCCAATTGCACTGGATTATCGAGTTTTAATTAAGAACTTCGTTTGAAATTAGCTCTAACTATTTCCTCTAACAGGAAAATTGTAATTATTCGAAGTGGCTAACATATAGAACCCGATGTCTCATGTCCCATGATCGATATCAGAGAATATCAAGAATTCCTGGTCTATGGAAATTCAGTGCATCGATGCAGTCACCAACATATAATTCCCTGGCTTGTATACACATCCAAGAGCGAGGGGTGGACGTGAACCGACAGAATACATATTTATCGTGGGATTATTCCTAGCTGCTGCTACGATGAATAAAATATTATTTTTCTTCCTATCCACCCAGCATAGAACCAACAAAAGTCATCCGGCTATGCCATGAAAATTAAATTGAATCCCAAATCTCATTATACTGTTCATTGATTTGATCCTCGATATTATCACAACCAGAGCGGAATTTAATATACAAGTTCAATGCCAGGGCATCAGCCAGTTACAGCTATGTACATTGGTCTATATTGATCGTGTATCAGTCAAGGTGAATAGAGGAGGCTTCTGATCAATAATCCTAAAGATTAAAATTTTAATTGCCAGCCGTCGCGTGTTGGGTATGACATTCTTCTTGTCGAAGATCAATCTTTACATCTGTATAGCATCACAAAATCAGTATTTGTAAATGTGCAACAAACGTTATTTTTTTTCTTCCCGTCGCTTTATTCATTTCATTTGCATGTTTATTTTTTTCTCAGCGCTTTATTACACCATGAAGTCATAACGCTGTTGGTAAACGAGCCAGTAAAAGTCATGAGCTCGTAAATGTCCTCAATGCCGTGAAACTCGTAAATTTCAATTCCAAACAAAGCCAATGAATTTTTATATAATACTGTTTCAGGGTCTATATTTGATGACGTTGGTGTGGACGAGCTGTGGACATCATGCAAGAGTGCATATAGAGGCTCTGAAGGGATTTCTGACCAACGAGGGTGCTGTTAAACCATCGAGATGGGTCACGCGAAAGTCAAGTTAACTTGAGGGTGGTGAACTGCGTGACCATCTTTCTCTCCTGCTGCTGTTGCTGCTTGCTGAGCTCGTCCTATGCCCACTAAACAGCCTGGTGGAATATGTATGGCGACGGAACATCAGTAAAGCTAGCTACACCTGTGCATACATATATACTCGGCTGATGTTATATAGCCAGTGTCTAGCCATCATGGTAAACCATGTACAGCATGTAGGCATATGTATTATTCTATGTATGTATTGAGAATCCTTTGCGTGTCTAGCACGACCCAAGGCATTTACATATTCAGGAACTAACTCAGGTGCAACGAAAAGTGAGCGAAAGCTGATGCCTCATGATGCCACGTGTATTGCTTGCTTCTTGTATTACTTTAAGACTAATAAGATGGATGGGAAAGATGCATGATTTATTTTAAATTGGAGAAGAAAAAAACATTTTCTTGTGTTATACACTGAAACATAAGCTTCTAGACTTTATTAGGTATTTAATTGTTAAGGGTGCTGAAATAAAGAGGAAAACAAAGTCGCTACTGATTTATTCCAATTTGAGATGATTGCTGTAATTGACGAACTCAAATACATTCTCTATACAGCGCAGAGACATTCGAATAATTTTTATTTTTAATTTTATAGTAAAACTAACATTATTAACGACGCATTATAATGGATAACATATGTGAATCATGTAGAAAGAATCCAACTGTTATCTCAAATAATTTCTGTAGGAAACTATTTTTATTTTTTCCTATCTAACATACATTATTAACTAAAACCGATAACGATAGAACTCACAATAAAAGACGCTACAAATCAAGGTGAGCTTCTGTAGTTAAACATTATGGATCGTATGAAAACACTAGGAATTTGAACGCTCAAACGCATATTCAATAGTCATTATAACAGTATGAACATGAGGAACATGAAATCGATCATAATTCTTGGTGTTTTGCTGCTGCTGGTCGACTGTACTGTGCAAAATGATTTCGATAGTAAGTATAATAGCATATTTCTTTTGTAATTATTGTACTTTAAAATTTACTTTAAACACCTTGGCTCTGTGTGCTAGACTCCACTGACGTTAACGAGGATGGCCGGAGTTCAATTGAAAATGAAGTCGACCCATATCGTCTCCCCACAAACGTTGAGCCAGTGTCTTATTCAATCAAAATTACTATTCGTTCACCACCTACTGGCGATAAATTTCATGGTAAAACCAACATTACAATCAAAGTCATCGCTGAGACTGACACCTTGATACTTCATGCCAAGCACCTGACAATCAGAAACATCACTTTATTGGCAAATGGATCAACAAATCCGTTAAAGCCAAATAATTATTTCATTGACGATACAACTGATTTTTTAACCATCTATTTTGAGGAACCAATACCAATAGGTGATTACGTATTGTGTTTCAAATATAGGGGTGTTCTTGGTGTTCTTAGTTATTTTAATTATAAAGAAGGCGGGATCTATCAATTCCGCTACTCGAGGGGTAATGAGGAAGTGTAAGTACAAAAAATATAAATAATATTTTATTTTCTTACTTAAAATACATGATTGAAAACAAATTTTTTTTAATCAATCAGATGGATGGCCAGCACTTCTTTCGAACGAAATTCAGCACGTATGGCTTTTCCCTGCTGGGACGAGCTTGCTCTAAAAGCAAACTTCACTATTACCATAAAGCATAATGTAAAGTACACTGCACTTTCCAATATGCATGCCGTGAATATCAAAATAGATGAGAATAACGCGAACCGTATAACAACGTATTTTGCTGAAACTCCAAAAATGTCCACCTACTTAGTTTCATTCATTGTTTTTAATTTTAAATGTATACAAAGTAATAATAGATTTATACAGTTGTGTGGCAATGAAGAACCTATTTATAATGGAGAATATTTCATGGAACTTGCCCAGAAGGCAATAGCAGCCATGGAAAACTTTACAGGCATCCCATATAATTCTAGTGGATTTCAAAAATTCGATATCATTGCAGTAGAAGATTACGAACATATTGGAATGGAGAACTGGGGTCTTGTTACAATTAAGTGAGCTTGAAAAAATAATTTTGAATTGCCCCAGATATCTTGACTAGCTATGTATAGATGTGATTTGCTATAAAAAATTATTGAAAATTTTCATTTTAGAGATGATGCCCGCAAGAAATCTGAGCTTAACTTGTCGGGTTTCAAGACTTCCATGATTTCCCGTATGGATGACAACTCTCATCTCCTCGTTCACGATGTTGTTCACCAATGGTTTGGTAATTTAGTCACTCCACAACGGTGGTCAGATATATGGCTCCATGAGGGATTAACCACGTATTTTGAATATTTTATCCGCGATCAGGTATACATCATAGATCGTTCTCATGTTTATTCTAATTTTCTTGGTCAAACAATGCATGTCGACTTGTCTAAAGAATCTTAAAATTTTAGATACAAAGTACAGATCGTTTTATGGATAAAATTGTGATAAAAGACGTTTTGTCGAAAACTTTATATAATGATCAGCGTATCGATGCTAGAGCCATGAAGACAACAGAATCAGAACAAACTGATTATGATAAAGGTACGTACTTATTAGCTCGGCACACAACGAATAAATTCCATTAATGAAATAGGAGTATTCGATTATTGTTTTTTTCTTGCAGCTAGCAGTATTATTCGAATGTTCTCCCACATTCTGGGTCAAGATAACTTCCAAAGAGCAATAAGAAATTATCTGATAAATAGAGCATATAAATCAGCTACTATCGATGACTTTGTTGACGAATTTACCAATGTGGCTGGCACGAAAATTCCATACTTGAAAGAAATTATGAAAAATTGGATGATTACACCAGGATTGCCAGTCATCAATGTCACCAGAGACTACACAAATGGAAAAGCTAAGATTACTCAGTCACGTTTTTTGATGAATAGCAGTGAATCAACCACTGAAAAGTATTGGATTCCAATTAATTATGTGACTGAAGATAATATTGACTTTGAAGACACTAATGTTACTCATTGGTTGAGTCCCAATGATCAATCAATAGAGATTTCTGGCGTCGATAAAGATAAATGGCTTATTCTCAATAAACAACGCTTTGGTAAATTGCAATATTAATTTTGTTGTTATGCGGTAAAAGGAGATAAGTCGATAAAAAAGTAAATTTCATTGAAATTTTTCACAAAATTTATTGTAACTCGGAAACTATGAGAAACAGAGCAAAATTGCAT
>JABSMT010054489.1:0-11431 GCA_018902335.1 Eumacrocentrus americanus
TTTTTTTTTTAAGAGAAGTTTTATCAGTATTCGAGGAGCTCGATGGGTATTATGACAAATTCAATAGATATTTTCACCAAGGTGAACTGGTGTTATTCGATAATTATCGATGGAATTAATATTTGCTACCTTATGATATTAGTGCCCACCAGCCCTTTCTTCTCTATTGAAAAATATCCTTAAATGAAAAAGTAAAGTCTTGATAGTTCTCTTGGAGAAAATAATTGAATTATCATGCCGTAATGATTTAGAAAGGATTAATTTTCATGAAGATGGTTGTCCGTGCACTTTCCCAATTAGAAATATGTAATGAAATACCGCCACCCATATGACACATGGATTCTAATAAATCTTACCGAATTGCGGTCGTCGCGAGGACATTGTTCGTTAATTCTTTCTTTTTCCTGATAACACAAGTATAAAAATGAACGATAGGCATGAATAAAAATCAAGACACGTTATGATTACTCTCCGTATTTTTGAGATGAAAACACGATCGAGTATTTAATCATTTAAAAGGTTTCATATATGTACCTTTGTCGTTCCATCTCAGCTAGTCGTTCCACCTCATCCATTTTTCGATCTCTGTCTCTGTACAATCGTTTCTTGTGACTGACAATGTGCACATCGTCTGAGGCATCTGAACCACTGCTTGACGACGGCGAATGTGAACGTTTTCTGCGAAATAAAGGTCATTTAATAAATAAGAAAAAGCAACAGCAACAATATGGCATAATCGAACATGAAAAGACAACCAGAACAATGATAAATATGAGGCAATGATTGTTAAATGTTTAAATCACCTGGCTTTCGAACTGCGTTCTTTAGGTTTCTCTGTGTATTTACTGTTGGATCGTTTTTCACGCGATTTCGAACGTTTTCGTGAATGTTTGCTCTTGTGACGCCGTCTACTTGGCGACTTACTGCGCGACCTGGACCTGCCCATTTCTCGGATTCCAACCGTTCTCTTAGAGGAATCGATTTTTAAATAAATATGCTGCCCAACGGGCTCTGGTTACTATTACTGCGTGCTAAACTATCACGCACTGATTGGTACGTATGTAAAAATCGGAGTTGATGTGCAACGTAAAACCAAATTAACGCAGACGATCACGTATTGTAGTCACGTTAAAAGCGTGCAACTTGAGCGGCCATCTTGGCAGAACATCGATAATGACGAGAGAGCGAGAGAGAGAGAGAGAGAGAGGAATATCTCTGTCGATATTGTCAGGCTCTGAATAATCTATTGAGCTTTTGTTTGTGGCGCGAAAACATTTTCAAGTAAGGTCCGAGCGTGTTTTTCTATCAGATTAAAAACCTAAAAACGAACGTCAATTTAGGTATTTATGCGCGGGAAACTGTAAAACGGAAACAGTCATTCATAACCTACAAAATCAACAAAGGCCGTCTACTGCAATAACCGAAGCAAAATGTCCAAAATCCAGAAAAAATCAAAAAAAGCTGATATTACTAAATCAATGACCAGTAAGATTGTCAATCTGACTTCTATTCATAAATTAAACGATGACTGTCTGTACAAAATATTCATGGAATTGCCGATAGAAAATCGCATGGTAATCGAAAGAGGTTAGTCCAAAAATGAATTAAAAATTTCGTAATGCTTCAAAAACGATTTTAATTATTTTTTTAATCGATTGCAGTCTGTAAAAGATGGCAAAATGTAAGCCAGCAATCGTGGCCTGACATCAAGAACGTCAAATTGTCACAGCATCCTACAACCTGGATAGTCCAAGTTCTAGATAGCTCTAAGCACGGCGGGCGGTATCGTATGAGTATTCGAGCCGTGGAAAAATTGTTGATTTGCTGTGGACGTTTCTTAACTCGATTAAGTGTACATTTATCTGCTCCCGATCATTCACATATTTTATCATTAATGGCAAAACATTGCTATAATGTTACAAAGCTCATTCTTCATTTGAAAAGATATCCAAAGAACGAGTTAAAGAAATTATTCTCCCGATGCCAAAAATTGGAGTACGTTGAGATGAAGAATCTCGAGAAAAAGTTCACAGGAAACTGTTTACATGAATTGCCAAAAGAAACGATAACAGAAATTCAATTGGAGGTGAATGGCACATCTTTTTACGATGGCTTTCCACGTTCTGGAGTTGAGGTAATTTTTTTTATTCAAAATACAAATTCGAATCGGATCATAAATAATTTTCTCGTCGCCTCTCTCACACTCTACTATCATGAATCCAGATCAATATTAAAGCAGGAGATAAGATAAAAAGATTGCTTATAATGAGATGCGACTGGAAATAATGAATCTACTTTCCCTTATTTCACATCACTAAATATATTTTTTCCCAACTTAGGCCATCTGTAATTTCAGTAATTTACATACATTGGGGCTAAATGAATTTGTACTCGAATCAGAGGCATTGAAACGCATTTGTGAGAAGCCAGCATTGATAAATGTTTCTTTCACGAAGTGTCACTTTCCAAGATCGATCAATCTCCTAACGAATCTCAGTCACGTGGAACGTCTAAATCTGCGTAACATACGAGAGGTCTCGGATCAGTTTCTCTCTCGTTTGACAACGAGCTGCACTCATCTTAAACACCTGGATATATCTCGTAAGTAAAAGAATATCAGGTTCGAATCCAAAAAATGTAATGTATTTTATTTTATTCATGTGTTTACAGATTGTACAGAGGTATCCGATCTGGGTATAGATTTAATTGCTAAGTTCCGTCGTATTGAATCATTGCTAATGAACAGTCTATGCTACGTGACTGACAGACATCTAGGTCGAATGGTCACCCTGAATATATTAGAGTGTGAAGAGTGTCTTGACGTCAACAATCGTGGTATCATTGCACTGATTGAAAATGCACGAAACTTGAAATATCTAAATATTGAGGACACAAATGTTACCTGGAGGGCACTAAGGGCAGCTAATAGAATCATTCTTCAACGTACGAATGGTCTTAAGTTGAAAATTAAAGTGAATTCCTCAATGATGGATGATTGGGGAGAAGTGCCTTCACCATTTTTGGAGATCGAATAGAATTATGATGACGATACATACGGCTGTGGATGGTTTCCTTTGTGGCGAGATATTTATTATTGACCGGTTCGTCATAAAGTAAAGACGTAAAATTCACAATGAACGTCTTTGATCACGTACAGGAGTTATACTTATAAGATTATAAGCGAAGCTAGATTATTTAAATGTATTTTCTATCAAAGGAATAAAAGTCACTTGATAAAAAATTAACTTTTAAGCAGATCTCAAAAGAATAATTAGTACAATATTCGGAATTTAAATTTTTTTAGTATACCCCTGCATGTACAATTAAACATCACAATTGATTGTGCTGGGAATGCTTTTGAATGTTGATTTCTGTTGAAACGGCCAACACATTGGCACGACGTCACTAAATATTTTGCCGTTAGGATTCCTAACCTGATTGGGCCAAGCTCTGGACTGTTCTTTGTTCCTTCCTAACATCTCTCCACCAAATATTTAGCATCCGACTGTTAGCTTCTCAAAATTAAAGCCAGTAAATAAACAGAAAGTGGAGACGACAAAAAAACAAAATGCCGAAAAAGCAGAAAACATCACAAGAAGTTGATGATACTCAATCAGTAGCTAGGAAGGATATTAATAACGAGGCTACTATTCACAAATTAAACGATGACTGTTTGCACAAAATATTCATGGAACTGCCAATAAGAGATCGCATACGAATCGAAGCAGGTTAGTCCAAAAATATATTCATTGTTTTTTACATATTGAAATGTTTCAAAGACAATTTTATTTTTTCATTTTATCAATTGCAGTCTGTAAAAGGTGGCAAAATGTTAGTCAAGCTTGGTCTGACATAAAGAGTGTCTCATTATCACAATGCATCAGCCGTAACAAAACCTATTGGAACGTCTCATTTTGTAGCTATAAGCATATCGGGTCACATTGTCTCAATACTCGAGCTGTGGAAAACATTTTGATTTGTTGTGGACGTTTCTTGACTTATTTAAGTTTTTATTCATCGAGTCCCCGTGATCGTCCATATGGTTTGTCATTAATATCAAAGCACTGCTACAATATCACAAGCCTCACTCTTAACATGGATAATTATCTAAATACGGAGTTGACGAAATTATTCTCCCGATGCCAAAAGTTGAAGTGTTTCGAAATGCCTCATCTCACAAAAAAGTTCCCAGGTGACTGCTTGCAAAAATTGCCAAAAGAAACAATGACAGAGATTCGTTTGACTGCAACATGCAACGCTAATGGTATTGGTTCTTTGCCACTTTCTGTAGCAAAGGTAATTATTTTTATTTAAAATTCACAGTCAAATTTAGTAGAAGAAAACCATTTTTCGGTCTCTCTCACTCTGCTACTACAATAAATAAAGATCAATCATAAAGCAGAAAAAGAGACATAAAAGTTCCTCACTCCAGTATTTAACTGTAAATGAAATCTCATGACTATAACCATTTTTTTCCTACGTAGGCCATTGGTAAACTCGATAATTTACATACGTTGAAAGTGCATCAATTCGTAATCAAGCCAGAAACACTGAAACCTATTTCAGAGATTCTAAAGTTGACAGATGTTTCGTTCAACTCCTGTAGGATCCAAAAATCCATCAGCCTTATAGCGAATCTCAGGAACTTGGAAAGTCTGAGTCTATGTAAAGTATTATCGGTATCGGATGAATTTCTCGGCTATTTGGCAACGAACTGCAGTCAGCTCAAACATTTAAATATAAGCTGTAAGTAAAACAATGACATTACCACGTAAGAATGAAAAAAGATTGCTCAATTGTATTCTTTATGTGTACAGTATGTCGAGATGTAACAGATCTGGGAATAGCTGACATCGCTAAGCTCCCACAAATCGAGTCATTAGGGATGGAAGCTCTACTTTATGTGAGTGACATTCATCTGGGTAGAATGACCACTTTGACGAGCTTGACGTGCAGCGATTGCCCGCACATCTGTGATAATGGTATCGTTAAATTGATTGAAAATGCAGCGAGCTTGAAATATCTGGATGTATGGGGTACAAATGTGACTGGAGTAACACTTAGAACAGCTGATAAGGTCAATCTCCAACGTCAAAATGGTATCAAGCTGGAAATTGTGTTTAAGTCCTCGATGATGAAGGATTACGATCCAGAAGAGATTCCACCATAATTGTTCCTCGAGATGATATATGTTGATTCCGAATATTCCGATGAAGACGATGACGATATGGATTAACAATCGTTTGTCCGAATTGAAATGAACAATCAGTACAAGTTTCTAAATTTATGGGGTGTTCTATAATGATCATTTTAGTAGTTTATCAAAAGATATTCATATGAAAAAAACAAATGTTTCTTTTTTAATTTTCTAATGAAATAAATTTAATTAAAAACAAATTGCTGAACTGGAACTTAATTTTTTTATATTAAGAAGGGAAAAATGATAAATAGGGTTAGATATGGGCCTTCATATTGATATCTATGTATAGTGAGCAGTAGTAACGCCATGTAAGAAAAGACAAAATGCCAAAGAAAAGTCACGAAACTTTAATATTACTGAATCAATGGTCAGTCGACCTACTATAACCAGGTTTCTATTTACAAATTGAACGATGACTGTAGAAAATATTCATGGAACTGTCAATAAGAAATCAGATGCGAATCAAAATAGGTAAGTGCAAAAATGTATTCATTGATTTCTATTTATTACAAAAATTAAAAATGCTTCAAAAGTAATTTCATTAACTCTTTTAATCAATTACAGTTTGTAAAAAATGGTAAAATGGTACGCAATGCGTTTGCCTTGACGTAACGGATTTCCATTTGTCACGTCATGGAGAAAAAATCTGGGACATCATATTCGAAAATTGCGCTAAGCATCCCAGGATATCTAATCTGAGTATTCGAGTTTTGATGAAGACTTTGATTTCCTGTTGACGTTTTTTAAGTCATTTACATTTTATTTTCCGGACTCCCATTGATGATTCTGTCATTAATAGCACATCATTGCTACAATATCATACCCATAAAGCTCATAGATCGAGGAGAAATACATCCAAATGACGAGTTAAAGGAAATATCTCGGTGCTAAAAGTTGAAGTACGTCAACATAGGGTATATTTCGGCAAAATGTTCACATATATTTATATATATATATTTTTCAAGTCGTGTGAACTTAAGGTCCTTGAGTGATTAAATAAATATGAATTATGAGGTTGATAGTAATTAATAATTTTGTTACTTTATTTTTTACATTTTTTGCGCTTTAAATTAGTCGCCTATGTGTTTCTGGCGGTCATTTCATCAATTGTCTTAACATTTAACTTAAGGGACACGGCGTATTCAAATCGTTTGTAAACAAACAACAACGAGAACGGTGCTTATTATTGCACAAGCGTAACTCTATTCATGTGAATTTAATCAACCAAATATGTTGCAACTAATAGTAACTACCTCCGTTCCACGTTTTCATTGCAGCTAGAGAACACGTCTTGATAGATTACCTTAATATATTCATCTCCTTTATTATACTTTTTATTCATTTTTATCAATATCAGTAATCCATTGTAATAATTGATAACAGTATACCTCAAGTGTTCTATTTTTATACTCATGTTTTAGAAATATGTGCCGTAAATAATTGATTAGATAAATGTATTAATAATCAGATTAACGGTTTTATCTAGTCCAATGCCATAAAAAACACAAAAAGAATTCAGTAGTAAAGCGGTAAAAGAAGATAACTCAAGAATTATGAGAAATTTTAGACACTCATTTTTACAAATATCTCGAAAACTTTGAGAGACACAAAAAAATCTTATTGGACTTTTTTTGTAGAGAATTGAATCCTCTATAAAAAACGTCATTTGCATTTTTGTCGTACCTCATATAATTTTCGAGATATAATCAGTTTTTTCAAAAATTTTAATGAAAAAGTTATCTCGACTTATCGATCCTTTTACCGCTTCACTACTGAATTGTTATATCTTACGCCCAACGCCGTTATTTAATATGAAGCATTTATACTGCGCGATTAATATTATGGGAGCATTCATTTACATATGGTAAAGCAACATTCAAAGCTCTTTCAATATTTTTCGTGGCTCTATCAATCGGCCGTCCACCCACGGAAAAATTACTATCGATCTCCAAATGTATTCCATCAGGCCCAGACACTGGCCAGTTAATGTTCAATAGTGGGTCATTCATCCCCGGTGGTGTAGGATTGGAATATTTGGCAAAATTCGTCCACATTCGGCTTATTCGATCTTGCATAACGACAAATGGATCTTCACGGTCAGTTGGAAAATCTAAGACCGAAGTATACCAGCAATAGGCTAAGTCATCGGCATGGCCTGCACCTATGAAAACAAGTTTAACCATTGTTAAGTTCTTTTCTGTTAAATATATAAAAATTCATACCAGTCATATTGACACCGGAGATCTGCTTGTGTACCGATGGGTTGGGAGTGAAAGAGTTACGGTAATAATATACTGGAGCAGAACCATACTTTGTTAGAATTTTTTGTTTGGTATCAATTCCACTGATGAAGAAGACATCTGTCGTTTTCTGAAAGAACAAAATTTAATGTTAGTCTATTACTATTATCTTATTAGTTAAAATTCTGTGCGCTTACATCAATAATGTCTTCAAGAACGACATCCGTTAAATTGCTAACGTCCATCCTAGCGGCCTGAATAGATTCAAGGTAGAAAGGGATCGAGATATCCATCGGTACTAATGAATTGATAAGCTTTATTAAATAGAGTGCCGTGCTCACCATGATCTTTACCGCTGATATACCTGTTTGCCAATTGAATTCCTGCGTAACTAATTAATTGATAACAAATAATAAATATACAAGGAAATAACATACTTGTCATAATCGTTAATGTTTCAGAGGCCATGAATCCAGTTATGTGAGGCAATTGACTGAAATCACCAGAGGTGTATTTCTTCAGAGAACATTCTGTGGTAAATGCTTTGTTCCCGGCAATTTTTTTATTTTCCAACGTTGGTTTGAATGGAGGATCAACCTGAAAAAATTATTATATGTAATTTTATAGTAATTAATTATATAGGAAAATCAACAATCAGAAGCTTACTGGGGATATCTTTTCTGCTGCTCTAACCAAATTCTGTGCTGGCTGATTATATAGAGCTGCTAGAAGTTCTTCTTTATAGTCGGTAATGATTCCAAGTTCACGACCAACGTTGAAAGCTCGGAACTCCGCTTCAGAAGACGAGGAAAATGCCCAACTGCACAGAGGAGATCCACTCATGCTGATGGATCGATGAAATAATCCTAAAAAAGATGAGTCAACACAACCAGAAATGTAGTATTGAATCCACCGAGCACCATTAGAATACAATTTTTTTGATCTATCTACCTCTTGACTTATCAGACAAAACATGATAATCGACAGATGCTGCCCCAGCGCTTTCACCAAAGATAGTCACACTGCTAGGATCGCCACCGAAAGCTTTTATATTGCGTTGCACCCATTTAAGTGCTAGAAGCTGATCCTTCAGTCCAGCGTTTCCAGTCGCATTTACTAAATTCAGAGACAAGAAACCTAAGACACCCAAGCGATAATTCATTGCCACTACCACGACTCCATTCTCAATCAGGAAGTCTGGACCGTACAATGTCAAGTTGGTGTAGCCACTCTTAAAACTACCACCGTACATCCAAACCATCACAGGTAGCAGACTATCATTATTGTTGCTGGCAGAAAAATTTATCTTGGAAGTGTACACGTTAAGATTCAAGCAATCTTCATCGCCTATGAACTCGGTGCCATGTACATAATCCATTTGGGGACAGGGAGTCGCCTCCGAAGTAGCTTGGAAGGTTTCTGTCCAAGATTCCGCTTCTTCGGGAGCCTACAACATTCCCAGAGCCCTTATAGACACATTAATTTCTTGGATAGAAGAATATTTTACCATGAATCTAGAGTAGCCCACAGGAGGCTTGCCATAAGGAATCCCACGGAAGGATAAGAACTCGACCGATTTCCGTACTGTCTTCAGAATTTCACCCTGGACCGGACCCTTGTCTGTTTGAATGACATTCGTTGACAACTCTGATCGAATATAAACTCCGAATTGATCAAGAAAAACAATAAAGTACACCAAAATAAACCCCAGTCTCTTCATTGTAAAAATGAAAATGTGAAGAGATCCAGTCTTCTTTGTTCATATAACATAGTATTCTATGTCGCGAATATGTTATTGTTACGTGACAACGTTATGAATTAATCAGAATGGCTTATCTTATAGGCGTACTCACGACATTTAAATCACAATAGTTTGCACTTTACACGCAAATGAAGAACATTATGTCACGAACAGGGTAATTATCGCTCATTCATTATCCATTATCGCAGGAACATCCCGGAAATATGAATATGGTTATTTTTTGTTAATAATAGTAATGCCTACGCCGTCAAAGAAAAAAATCATTAACAATACGCCTGGAAACTTAAAGAAACTCGAATACTGTAAACTCGCCATATCAAAGAACGTAACATATGAATGTTTCGTATTTTATGTCTTTTCAAAACATTCATATGCGATAATGTACTTAAGGTATTAATTCAGTAGTGAAGCGGTAAAAGGAGATAACTCAAAAATTATGAAAAATTTTAAACACTTCCATTTTTACGAATATCTCAAGAACTTTGAGAGATACAAAAAAATTTTATTGAATCTTTTTTATAGAAAATTGAATTCTCTACAAAAAGGTCCTTTATATTTTTGTCGTATCTCATATAATTTTCGAGTTATGATCAATTTTGTATAAGATTTTAATGAAAAAGTTATCTCAACTTATCTTATTTTGCCGCTAAACTACAGAATTATTTCAAGTGACTTATAATATTTCTGTTTCAGATGATTTTCAGGTCAGACAATCAAATAACAGGAAAAATCCGAAAACACAAACTCTACTCAATCTATCACATTTCATGATGGAATATTTTCAGAGCATGCTTCTGCAACTACTATCTCAAAACAAACGTCTGAGGAAAGCGGGTTTTGTTTTGTTTCACTGTAAAGCGTAACTTTCATCGTGAATCTTATCAGTTATCAACCGAAAAAAATGTTCTAACTACCGCCATTCAACAAAGAAGACCCTAAATTATGGTTATTATGGTAAGAAGACAACTGTTTTCGCTACCGCAAATGACCACACGAAGAGAAAAATATAATATTTTTGTACAGAACGTCGACAACGACTTGTTGATCCTCATCTCAGACATTGTCAAACTATACGAATAGAATGAGGATCCACATTTTCATAATGTTTCTACCCCGACGTTAAAAAAAGTGTCATGGACAAGTTCAATATCTTGGGGAAAGTCGCGAATTTAGTAAACTCTACATAGGTGAGTCTTTCAACCAGCAATAAATATTTCGCGTCTTGTCTTTGATAATTGAAAAACATGATGCTAATGAATACAATACTGTAGTAAGGTTTCGTGATAATTATTTTCTGTTCTTGATGCTTCCAGCTCGCTGGAAAAACGCATGGTGAAATTAGGAAAGCAGATGAACGACTCTATTGCAAATTACTCAGTGGTAAAAATCTGTAGCAACGCTGAACATATAAAGATGAATCACTCAGTCCCAGTGAATGTTTCTGCCGAAAAGCGCATTGCTGCTTTGGAAAAGAAGATTCAGCATTCTGCCCAAAATGTCTCACTCGATAAGCGTGCAGTAGCTCTGGAAAAAAAATGAAGGCCTTTGCTTCATCAGTTGTCCTGAATAAGAGCGTATATAGCAGAGGTAAAACAACAGATGGACAAGTCAATTGTTTCACACGTTATCGTTAATAAACTCTTGGCCTCTTTGGAAGAGACAGCAAACGACTGTGCTTCAAAAGATTCCTTGTATAAACGTCGTAAAGTTTAACTACATGAGGATGACTCGATTGCTTTAAATTCGCTTGACAAATAATGCGTAGCAGCAGCTTTAGAAGAAAAGATGAATAACTCTACTCCAAACGTCTCTCTTGAAAAGTGCATCGTAACATTGGAAGAAAAGATAAAGGAGTCTATTTTAAAAATGTTGTCGAAAAACTATATAGGAACTGAAGAAGGTGATGGACCACTCAGTTACTTTAAATACGCCTGTAAGAAGTCGCATAGCAGCGGTGGATGGAAAGATGAAGAACTCTGCTTCACGAGTCGCTTTGCATGAATCTGTGGAGGAATTGAAAAATTAGCTAGATAACTTGGTTGCTGCTACTGCTGTTATCGAGAATTACGTAGCAGAATTGAAAATCAAGATGATCGAGCTGATGTTCCTGACACCTTAGCCCAGAATGAATCTATCAGGACTATTCTGGACTTTAACTATGAATAGAAAGATTTTTGCGATACTGTCATTCTTATTTCCGCGATGAACTGCACGATATTTATTCCTTAG
>JABSMT010054500.1:0-11474 GCA_018902335.1 Eumacrocentrus americanus
AAATGAAATTTCTTGATGCTTTGATAGCACCTAAAAAAACGCTCCTTGCTGGTGCAGATTTCAGCTCGTAGGGTTATCTGAAATAAAAAAAACTAAAAAGATTCTTAATCTATATGAATGTGTTATGGTCCGTACCAGAATTGTTTTTAAAAATTTCATATTTTTAACATCGAAAAACTCTCGAAGAAAAAAAGTCGAATTTCGATCTGAACTTTAAATGCGCGCCATTTTGTCAATTTTTAACTTAGATCTTTAATTCTGGTACGGACCATAGCTACATTCATATAGATTAAGAATCTTCCTAGCTTTTTTTGTTTCAGATAACCCTATGAGCTGAAATCATCTGACCAGCAAGGAGTGTTTTTTAGGCGCCATCTTTGCATCAAGAAATTTCACGTAGATCACACATAATAATCTTAAAAAATTAGGTAATCTCCTCTGTTCCTTGATTATCATTTCAGAAATCTAAATTAATATTTAACTCTTGAAGTACGTTATTCGGGGTATCGATGAGTCATATCAATATAACGATAAAAAGATATGGTTGGGTATTATATCTGGTCTCATTAAAAGATTTTATTCGGTATAATATCTATATAAAAACAGCACAATGGAATTTTTTTTTTAGTGACGCTTCACACTTCTTCGGGTAGCATAGTATTCAGTAATGATGTAAAACGATATAAGCGTTGAAATTATTTAATAATTGTAGTAGTGTAGATAGAATATAAATTTCCAATATCTATAAATGCTTCCTCTACATTGCTCGAGGATGAATGTAGTATTTTTTGTGCTCTTTGGAGCATTTTACACTACATGTACTCAAGCTGAACCTCAGCTGTCCCCATATTTACGAGAGTGTTACAGCAATAGTTTCATTACCTCGAAATCCAACTTGCTACCTCATAATATGCAGACATTTATTACGATTTTGCGTAAAATTGAGGACAGTTCTCAGCTACAATTGGACTTGACCCGACTCTCAGTAACTCTGCTTCATAGGTAAATATTCTTTGTAAAATAACTTTAAAAAAAGAAATAACACTTCTTATGAGAGTTTTTTTTTCAGATTTCGTCAGGATGGCATCATAAAAAATCCAGATACGAATTCATTTGCTCCAAATGGATTCGAGTACTATAAAGGGGCTAAAATTCTCGAAATGATTCCTGAATTTGCTTACAATTTTCTCCATCATAGTCTTACTTTAATAGAAAAAGTAGGTCATTGATCCAGTTTCAGTTATTTAGTTTTTTTTCTTTAGATAACGTTTATTAATTTATTTATTCTAATTGATTTTTTAGTGTTCACTGCATTCTATGCTTTCGAGTAGTATTGATGTAAATGAACGTGGGGACGAGCCATCAACCTGCAGAATACAGAGCAATCAATACCGATCAGCAGAAGAATTGTATGTACACTTTAAATAACACTATTTGGAAAATTTAATTATATCTACCAATTTACATTATTATAGAGAAGCGACGAAGAACGTTTCAATTAGCCGTGAAAGTGTTCCTCGAAGCACATGTCCTCTAGCGAGTGGAGTAATCAGCACTGAGTAATTTTCGTTTGATTATTAAAAGAACTTATTAAATGGCATTATTAATTATTTAATCAACTGGTCTCTCGCTAATATAATGTAACAGGTGGGGAAGCATTGCTGTAGGATCTGTTCTGGCTGGACTTGCAGCTGGTTTATCCTTCGAGAGCGATCATGGATCAACTACAATTCTTGATGCTGCATGGATGGCAGCTTTCGCAGGAGATTTAGCAGAAGTGGCTTTAAGACAAGGCCCAAAAGCCAAGGATGACGCTAATTACACAATTGGTGTTGAAGGACACTGGTATTCTCCCGTTTCTCCAAAGTACTACTTTATGGAGAACAATCTGCATACAGAGTTCACAGCTGCCGAGTTTCGTGGTGGTTTGGATGGACTTATATTATCACTGAGTATAAAATTATATTCGGCTCACTTGTCTTCGATGAGGCTTTCTCAAATTTTCGACATGTACTACAGTAATATAGGAATTGAGGATCCAATCATGCGAGCATGCAATCGTAAAAGTTTGCTGCCCCACGTTCTAGAGAACTTCCCGATAACTGATAAGGTTTATCCATTAATTAATCATGATTGTAGTTCTATGAAATTTACATTTTTACTGACTTATCTTCTTGTGTATAGGTAATCCGTGCCACACAACAATTATATCCAATTTCAATTTCCATAAGCGAAACTTTAAGAAAATATGCAATACAGGCTACTGACAAATTTCTAAACTTTTATCGTGAGTGTTCTTCCAATGTTCGTCTACAAATTTATGAATTAAACTAAATTCATCCTTGAATAATTTTCCAGCTTCAATAAATAGTGGCAAAAGTTGTGACGATACTGATGATGCCAGTGCGAAGATATCCAATCGCCTTATAACTAATTTGATGATCTTCGTTGATACCAATTGGCCGTATTCCTCATTAATATCTATTCTCACGTAAACACTTTCATCGTTTAATAACAAAAACAAATTATGGAGATTGTGAAATAGCTACATATCTACAAATAGGATGTCGTTTTTTTACAGAGTTCTCTTGGAAAATTTAGCAATCAATAAATACGATAGCAGTTTTACTCTGATAAACGCATACAATGGAATAACAATAATTGAGAAATCCAACAGTATTCTAGATTTTTACAATTTTAATAGAATTCAATATTATTCTCGTAAGTCTGCCACTTTATTTCTATATTTATAATCAACCTGCCAATCAATCAATCAATTTTTCCACTATATTAAATTGTGTATTTTCATTTCAGATGAAAAGGGATTCAACTTAAAAAAAACGATTAACATTTTACGATCACTAGAAAAGCAAAAACTGAACGATGAATCAGTACAAGAAATTGGAGGAGGACCCTCTAATATTGCCTTGATTATGCCTTATGCCTCTGCATCAATTTCTGACGCCGACAAGGAATACTACATGCGGAATTTAAGAACAATGCATCAAGATATTCCCGACACAATAATTCTCTTTTTGACTTCAGGATCTGTAGATAAATGGTCAAATCTAACAGAAGATCCCAAGCACGACGTCGTTTCAATCGCTAATGGATCCATTGAACAAGCTACAGGCTCTATCAATAATTTAGTGAACAGAATGCGTCGTGGTAGGCAAAACAAAATTGTCTCTCATTATTGAACATCTTTCAGAATTAATTGTAAAAAAAAAAAAAAAACAACTTTCAGTCCCCGGTCGTTTTATCAATTCACAATGCGGCGCAAGCTGGTCCGCTGAAGGATTTTCATCAGCTCCATACACGATTTACATGCAACCAGAGGAAATTCGCTTTTACAGACTTCATCCGAATTACTTTAACGGAACTGATAAACATAAAATGCCCATGGTGAACATTAAAGGATTCGGTCAACCAGCATTCGCTGTTTGTGTGTCACGGAATCCGCTTGATATGAATATAACTGCTGACACGTCGAACTGTACGACATTTACTAACAAAAGTAGAATATCAATTCCTTGTGAAGGTGATCGGTATCTTCACGAATGCAAGCCTCTGTATTTGGCAATTATTACGAAGAATTGGAGTGAAGGGTTTTCACGTTGCAATGGTAAGTTTCATCATCAATTTTAGTTGGATTTTGAAAAGAAATCGATACTTAGTTAAACCCCTTTTCTGTCTTTCAGATGTTAAACGCTGCAGATACCCAAAAATGTTGAGAGTTATGATTTCTTATGAGAATCTTGAGTGTGTCATGGCAAGTCCAAGTCGACTGGACAATAATTCGACTAATTCAGCTACTCTAATTCATCCATGTTTCATTGCTCAATTATGGGTTTTTTTCATTATAACGATTTCAGGGTTTTTTTCAATGAACTTAAGATATCCATAATCTATAAACAGCAGTATGCTCTTAACTCGTATGGCTTTTAAAAATTCTATTTTTCGTACTTCGAACTCGAGCTATAATATATAATCTTATGGAACGACGTTTTATCATCCAATAGTTTATCTAGTGAATGCCAGACTTAGCCATTATTTTAACTAATCTAATTTAAGATTATTCAAAATGGATCAAGTATTATCGGATCAATTGCTGTAATCTATGACTGTATTTGAAACAATAAAATCTACTTAGAGATGAGTAAATAAAGTACATCAATATACACACAAGTTATCTTTGTATTTTCTCGTATCTTCGCATTCAAGTATTATTATGCAAATCATTCGTGAATGTAAGTGATAATCCTAGTAATTATTCTATTTCACAACTTCACAATTACTGCTGGATTATCAAAAACTATTTCCCAGCCACTTATCGCACTTCTTCCTCGTCCTCTATTTCTTCATCGACTTCCTCTTCCGCCAACGATTGCGATGGCTGAGGATCCGGTTTGTCTATCGATTCCGACGCCTCACTGAGCATCTTCGCCAGCACTTGAAGCATCTCAATCTTGTATCCATTGACTTGTTCAAACTCATCGATAATATCTGATTTCACTACTCCGTAGTTCGCTACCAGGTAGCGAACTACACTCCACATAGCGTCTCGGAAATTTAATAATACATCAGCAGTGTCCTTGTCACAGACAAGCTTCACATTTTTTCTTCCCTTCATCGAGAACAAAATCATCTGCTTCTCATCCGTTTTCTCCTGACTTGACTTGCCTGCAGCATTGTGCAGATAGCCAAGAACACGAGCTTGACTGAATAGGAAAACAGTTAATGGTGAAACTAAACTCGTCTCACGAATCAACGAAGTTCTTCTTTCTTCGCTGTGTGTGCGTCGTACATAAGTCAAGAAAGGACTGGGCCAGGTCTTCCTCTTGAAATTCACACTATCGGGAGTGATTGTAGCACGATTGCCATCCTCCATAACAAATGTGTGAATTCCCTTCTTCAATTGTCCCTTTCTGATGTCAAAATCTCTCTGATGAAGGATCTGATCCAATCCGGCCAATAAAACACCTCGAACAAGCTCATCCAGCTCTGCATACTCATTTTCGCTTTCATTCATGCTGTCAAAGCTCTCTAAATTGGACAGCATCTGTGCATAAACCAAATGCTGAGCGTTGATTTCACGTATTTTGCTCAAAGTGAACATTCTCTCTGGATGGAGTTTATTCTTGATGGCAAATTGTCGTGCTTCTTCTCTGCCAGTTTCGTTATATGAATTCCATTGTTGGAATAACCATGCCAAACTAACATGATCACTTGCAGGATGAAAATTCATCTTCACACTTCTTATGCCACCTTTGTCGCGCAGGACACCAGTGAATATTTCGCTCTCGGCAGACATCATTGAGGCTATTGTAACCATTGGTCCAACACACTGAAAGATTGAGGAGTAAACCATGGCTTTACTTAGCTTGGGATGAACCGTAAAGAAAGCAATTCTTTTTCCCAAGGGAGTTAGATTTTCCTCGACATCAAGGGCCCCAAGGTTCACCAGGTCCTGAACAGCTTGGCCAATCACAGAGTGACCTGGCGGTTCAGGCATAGCTCCAAGGAATTCAACTGCTTTTTCATGACTGTAGGTTTTAGCGTCCAAAACAGTCTGTTCCAGTGATGAACACATGATTTCTGGCGTCGGATAACGCTGTAAACTCTCGAATTTGGTGCTCGTGACAAAATGATAGCTGATTCCAGGCTGGACACGACCAGCACGACCCTTTCTCTGCATAATATTTGCTTGTGAGGCCCACTGATTGTCAATAGATGAGAAGCCACGTTTCTCGTGCCACCTGATTTGTCTCTGGATGCACGAGTCCACGACATAGACCACGTCTGCCACTGTGATGCCAGTCTCGGCGATGTCAGTGGCCAGGACAATTTTTCTCACACGCGGTGGAGGCTTGCTGAAGATTTTTCGTTGATCATAGTGCGACATCTTTGAATGCACTGGGACTATCATTGTTTCATGGAGAGACATGTAAGCGTACTCTTCGAGGTATGTTTTCATTTTCGAAATCTCTGCCCAGCCCGGCAGGAAACAGAGAATGGCACCAGGAGGTTTGTTCCTAGAAATCCAAGAGATTAATGCTCCCATTTTAACAATGTCTGTCGTTGCTCCTTCGTTTGCCTTGTTAGGGTCTTCGAATGTCATGTCCCACCTGCTTGGAGCTCTCAATCCAAGCTTGTCAATGTCCTCCAAGAAGTTCATGTCCACTGGGAAAGTTCTACCAGGCACTTCGATCACGTTGCAGTTAAAGTAATTTTGAAATAATTCAGCATTTATCGTTGCTGACATCACGATTACTTTGAGCTTAGGATTCTTCTGCATGGCTCGTTTCAACAACACCAGAAGCATGTCTGTGTTGATTGTTCTCTCGTGAGCCTCGTCGATGATCACGTGTGAGCAGCCCTCAAGGGTTGGATTGAATTGGAGCTTTCGAAGCAAGAGTCCTGTGGTGCAGAATAAAATTCCTGCGGGTGTATTTGGAAGTTCTTGAGCCAGCCGAACTTGATATCCTACTACATCGCTAATTTGTTCTTTTCTTTCTTCAGCAATACGTTCTGCCAGAGAGATTGCAGAGATTCGACGAGGCTGCGAGACGATCATATTGCAATTGGTTGCTTCTCCACGTTCTGCAAAGCTGTCCATGATGAATTGAGGCACTTGTGTTGTCTTTCCACATCCAGTGTCGCCCTTTATCACCACTACTTGATTCCTTGCGACTTCTCGAACGATTTTATCTTTGAATCCCATAATTGGAAGATCAACTTCGTAACCGTTCCGCATTCGGTTCTGGTATCGATGCTGTAGTATTTTATTTCGCTCTTGCAGTTTCTCGGGATATCTGTTAGCTGGATTTGACTTGCCAACTGGGTCGATTATTGCTCCTGGCTGAAAGCCCGGAGGCTCAAAGCTTTGAGTGTCTATGCTTGATTTGATTATACCCTGAACATTCTCCTCGTATTTTTCGAGGAGGATTTTAGCTTCGTTTAGAGTATCTTTCTTCACTGACAGAGTCACTGGTTGTCTTAATATGTTTTCTAAGTCCGCCGCGTCGTAGATGATAGGCATTCCTTTTTTGAGCTTCTTCTGATTCTCCAGCCAGTGTAGACACTTTAAGGATGCTGCTATTGCAGCACTGCCTTTGTTGCTTGCAGTGCTCGAGAATTTCAAGTCTTCAGGCCAAGAAACTTGAATTGTACAGCACCAAGATGAGTGCTTTCCCTTGATTGATTTGAAATCAATGTGTAGAGCGCTTGTTTTCATGTCTGTACCAACACGATTGTATATTTCGTGCAGTTTTGCCTTTGGAGAGGGATACATCTTCTCGATATCTATTTAGGAATCGAAAGTATACACATTAGAATCAGGTGGAAATTAATAGAAAGGATGTAACTTACCTTTGATGCTGAATCTCTCTATCTTTACACGATGATGTCCATTAGCTTTTGCATCTTTATTAACCGTTTTAGCCTCCCCATTGTTGAACCAAGACTCATTGGCTGCTGTAGAATCATCCTCTTGCAGGAATTTGTCATAATTCACGTCTGAGCTTGGTTTAGTTGGGTTGACAAGCTTCGTTTTTTCTACGTCGTTCATATGCACACTACATCTTGATAATAAGCTCGTGTGAAGAGTTCGAATGCACAGATCTCTCGTGTGTGTCTGTGTTGCTTTGGTATACTTGTAAGCTCGATTGCAAAGGGCTGAAGTATCGAAGACACTACATCTTGCTAGTCCTTCTCGAGCTGAAGGTACTTTTACAGACAAAGTATGTGTTTTCGGGGAGCTATGTTTCAATAACGATGACACACGCCTTTGTAGGTAACCTTCTCTGGTTGTTAAACCAACAGTGCTGTAATCAATGCAATAATCCATTAAATTGTTATGTAAATCATTGAGCATTGAGAAAATCAATTGTTAAGAATATCATTAAACAAACCTATTGCACAGAGGTCCATTTCTGGTAAGAACAGCACCGTAACTCAACATTTTTCTTCCTTCAATTCTCGTTCAATTACGGTATCAATGCAGTACAAAATTCTGGAATGAATAGTCACAAAAATTAATAAACTTCCTGGTGATATTTTTATCTTTAACAGAACCTTATATCTACAATAATCATCACGAGGGTCTAAACTTACTAGCATATAGATCCTTCCCAATAAAAATACGTTGTCAGCGTCTATCTGTAATCATTCAAAATTCTTAAAATTCACAACAAACTATTCTACTAATTACGTATCAATTAAAGCCATTAATTAATTAATTCAAAGCATATATTGTCGGCAAAACTCACGTGAAAACGTTTCATCAGACATTGTGCAACCATAACCTCACTTTTTTCAACGCGAGTTCCGTTTTCAAAATGGCGCATGCGTCGACTCTGACCAACCAATGAGACGCTTTCGCGCGCAAATTCAAATATTGCGTGATGCGAAAAAAAAACCGGGAGAAAATAATAAGCATACATTTTCGTTTGTAAACAATTAAAAACATAAATAAATAAATCATTGCTGATTGTCGTCGTTGTGTCTATAACCTCAAATATTTATTGCGATTCCATTCAATCTTTCGCATTTTTTTTATGAGAGGGTAATTACGCTCAGGAATGCCTGGAGGCTCGTAAAAGAGAAGAGATTTGTGCAGGTGTGTCCCCTCGATCTTCGATAATCGTGTGTACAAGCGCGTTTGTGTGTGCATACGCTCGAACCAAATTCCTCGGTTGCCGTTGGTGGTGTCCACCGGGGGGCGCCATTGTTCAAACAACCTGTCTTCTGCTCGGGATCAGCGCGGAACGAGCCGTTTATTTACGATGGATATTAACAGTCTGATACATATAATTTTCCATTGAAATCCGGAGCATTCCGGGAGGCTGACGAACGATTACGGGAAGAGACAACGCCCCGGGTACGTTAATTATTGTCGTTGATTTGCAAACAGGAAAACGAGGTCGAGAGCATCACCGTTCATACGTATGTGAGCTGTATATCTATATTAATATATACACATTACATTGGTAGGCGTTGCTGTCACTTGGCTTCCCCCAGAGTGTCGTCGTTTTTCCTGGATTTCCATCGATTCTCGGCCACGATGTCAATTGCCTCCAGGTCGGTCGGTCACGCTACACCGACGACCTGGACAGTCATGTAAAACCGACGAAATTCACGTCTTTTATCATCCAACCGGCCCCCAGGTTATTCGTCGAGATAACCGCAAAAAAATCTGTTTGAAATTGTGTTTTTAGTATTATTTATCTTTGATTTGTATTGACGACATTTGTGCGGCTTCAATATGTTCTCTAAGAAGAAGAAGAAGCCACAAATCTCGACGCCAACGAACTTCGAACACAGGGTGCACACAGGCTTTGATAAGAGAGAAGGGAAGTTCGTGGGATTGCCACTTCAGTGGGCTTCAATTGTGGGTAACAATCAGATCTTGAAGTCGACTAATAGACCTCTGCCTCTGGTGGATCCCAGTGAGATCACACCAACAGAAATTTTGGACTTGAAGACTATTGTCAGAGGGCACAATGATCCTAGGATTGGCAGGGTTGGTGGTGGCGAGAAAGCGACTGAGAATGGTCTACCGAAAATGAGTACTGTTGCCAGATCGAATTCTTTGAGATCTTCGAGCCCACCTCGACTTAGAAAAGACTATAGGTTTGTTATTTAACTGAATTATTCGTGAAGATTGTAATTGCTTGAGAACAATTGTTAATGTTGCAGGAACAATGCCAACTTGCCGCCATCAGTGCCTGAGGGCCAGGAAATGTCCTCCAGTCCCAGTCAAATGCAGACTTATCCAGGATTTAGCAAACCCTATGGCTATCCGGACAAAATGCGACAGAATTCACCTAGTGTGGGACCAGGAGCTAATGCCAACCTTCAGAATCTCATTCCAAACCTTCAGAACATGAATCCAAACATGCAGTCTTCCCCAAATCTTGTCCACGCTGGTGCCATAGCGCCTGCGAATTTGTCATTAAACTTCCAGAATTTAAGTCCCATTCCGAATCATCAGACTTCGGCAAATAATTCTGGTGCTGCTCCGATGACTGAGCATGACTTCCAGAGGATGAATGCCCCCTCGACAATGTCCGGACAGTACAATGGAAACGCTCAAGTAAGTCTCAACCACAAAAATAAATAAAGAAAAAAGAAATCCTCATTATTATTCATAGCGCTATAAAACATTAAAATTTATTCCCAGCAGACTGCAGAAGGTGCGAGGGACCACCAAATGCCGCAGAATATGCTGTTGCATAAACTCCAGCCGAAGATATCTCCAGTGGGATCGATTGCCTCTCAACGACCTCTAAGTCAATTGAGTTCTCACAACGTAAACAAGCATTCACAGAGTTATGGAGTATCTGAGAACCCCGCCTCGTTACACAATCACTTCCAGAAGCCTCTCGAGAGTTCACAGTCCATGCATAATCTCTCGAAACCACCTCTACCATCAGTAATGCCTGGTGCTAGTTCAATTCCAGACCAAAACCAAAACATGAAGGGTGCAATGTCGTCTGGGAACTTGGCTGTGGGCCCAAGCTCAGCAGCAAACAACGCTAGTAAACAAACTGCTGATCAGAGGCTCACTCACGAGCAATTTAGAACGGCCCTGCAGATGGTAGTGAGTCGTGGAGACCCACGTGAGAATTTGGAGAACTTCTTAAAGATTGGCGAAGGAAGTACTGGGACAGTGTGTATAGCAACAGATAAAACTACAAATCGTCAGGTAGCTGTGAAGAAAATGGACTTGAGGAAGCAACAGCGACGAGAATTACTCTTCAACGAAGTCGTGATCATGAGGGACTATCATCATCCAAACATCGTGGAGATGTACGACAGCTTCCTTGTGGACGACGAGCTCTGGGTCGTGATGGAGTACCTCGAGGGTGGAGCTCTCACAGACATTGTGACACACTCACGAATGGACGAGAGCCAAATCGCCACAGTTTGCTCTCAGTGTCTGAAACCTCTCGCTTATCTTCATTCCCAGGGTGTCATCCACAGAGACATCAAGTCTGACTCGATTCTTCTCACTGCCGACGGCCGAGTGAAGCTCTCAGACTTCGGATTTTGCGCCCAGGTGTCCCAGGAACTGCCAAAGAGGAAGTCTCTGGTTGGAACGCCTTACTGGATGAGTCCTGAGGTCATTTCAAGATTACCTTATGGTCCTGAGGTGGACATTTGGTCACTTGGGATCATGATTATTGAGATGGTCGATGGAGAACCGCCTTTCTTCAATGAACCTCCGCTTCAGGCCATGAGAAGGATTCGAGACATGCCACCACCGAAGCTAAAGAACTCTCACAAGGTATGAATAAGTCTTCCAGTGAGAGAAAAAAATTCTTTTGAAAAGAAAAATGTTTAATAGGGACTAGGAATCTATTTTATTGATGATTTTTAATATTTAAAACATGAAAATAACATATTAATAAGCTATTTTCTATAGCATCAAGGACTGAACATGACCAAGACATTCTTTTAATTATTAAAAT
>JABSMT010054511.1:0-11472 GCA_018902335.1 Eumacrocentrus americanus
AGGCGAGTTGAGACGGAGTTATCCAATCCGATGCTTGGCATTCTTGTATAAGTGCATTGGGATTGGATAACTCTGTTTCAACTCGTCTCGGTGGAAACTAAGCCTGCGTTTATTCAGGGTTTCTTTTATTCGGGACAAACGTGTTTCGGCACTATCGGCAGTTCGTCTATTCGAGTCAATAGCTATTCTGAATATTTATTTTTCGGGATTTTAATAATTCGAGATTTTCCTATTATCGGGCTTCTTTTTTTTGAGACAACTGACTGCAAGCTGCTTGATGAAGGCAAGCAGTCGCTCGCCATTGTTGTTTGATGATGTCATACGCATATGTGCGCATCTTCCACGTATGACAAAGCGAACATAACCTCTTTCCAAACAGATTTGAACAACATTGCGGCTCGTGGAATTGATAAAATTCTTGGCTTGTTTGGATAATTAAGAGGAAAGGGCGTTGACGGTAAAACTCTTAGAAAAATGGTGTCGGTGTTGAATACAGTTGATACTGGACACGAGGACATGATCCATGATGCTGAGATGGATTACTATGGCTTGAGGTTAGCGACCTGCTCCAGTGACAACTCCGTCAAGATATTCGACTTGAAAAATGGATCACAAAGTCTTGTTGCGGATCTAAAAGGCCACGTTGGACCCGTGTGGCAGGTTGCCTGGGCACATCCCAAGTTTGGAAACATCATAGCCTCCTGCAGCTACGACAGGTTCGTATCCGGATTTGTCTGCATGAAATTATCCAGATTGAGAAGGAAAGCCATTGATCAGGGACGATTATATCTCAATTTGATTGTTTAGGAAGGTGATCATATGGAAGGAACTTGGGGAATGGACGAAAATCTATGAGCACACGAGCCACGATTCATCAGTAAACTCTGTGGCATGGGCTCCACATGAATTTGGTCTGATTCTTGCTTGTGGTAGCTCAGACGGTTCCATATCCATTTTGACTAACAATGGAGACACTTGGGATGCTCAGAAAATACCAAATGCTCACACGATTGGCTGCAATGCAGTCAGTTGGTGTCCTATCGTTGAGCCGACGATTGATGCTACTTCCCACCAAAGACAAGGGCCCGTTAAGAGACTAGCAACTGGTGGTTGTGACAATTTAGTGAAGATTTGGAAAGAAGAGGGAGACAGGTGGACAGAAGAAAATAAATTAGAAGCTCACAGTGACTGGGTAAGTCACTTTATAGTTAATGGTCGGTGATTTTTTTGAATAATAATTCATGTTTTATTAGGTGAGAGACGTTGCTTGGGCACCTGCAGTAGGACCTCCAAGAGCTGCATTAGCCTCTTGTTCACAGGATCGAAGAGTCGTTGTCTGGACGTCGACTGATTATGCCAGTTGGACACCCAATGTTCTAAACGTCTTTGATGATGTTATTTGGAATGTTAGCTGGTCATTGACTGGTGGAATATTGGCAGTCAGTGGTGGAGACAATAAAGTCTCACTTTGGCGTGAAAATTCTGAGGGACAGTGGGCCTGCATTTCTGAACTCAATAAGGGTCAAGGAAACTTGAACAATACGGACCAGAGAGTCCTTTAGGAACGTTAAACAAAAAATAATGTATCATAAAGTTGGTCTTTTTTTTCTCTTCTCAAAAATGTGTACTTTATAAGTTAGAGAATAGGCTCTGATTTCTTTATTGTGCTTGATAATCAGTAAGAAATAATTTGAACATAATTGAGTACTTTCGTCAATTAATCTTGAGTATAGAGGGAAGCTGTAAAGACAATATCACGTTTGATCGCAGTCGACGCTTCCTCCATCTTCTCCTTCAAGACTGTCTCGCCAATTCTATTGGCTGCAGTTTTTACATCTCTTAGAGTATCGTTTAACTGCTGAATGCATCGCACTATTATGCCTTCTTGTACATCTGTAAGTTCCATGATTTTTGCGAAAGACTCTTCTCGAGCCCATTCGTAGACAACTTCGACTAGGCCAAAATTCAGAGGCTCAACGGGCTCCATTCCATACTTGAGCTCAATTGATTCGATTTCTCGTCTCACCTCTTGCATTATTTTACAATTCTAAGAGGAAAGAACCGTACAGTTAATCAATAATTTTTTTTTTAAATAGATTTTTATTGTCCTATGGCAATTCAATAAACTTTGACTTACTTCTTTAAGGACTGGCAATTTTAATTCAGGTTCATTGTCCATCTTCTGCTGAAATACCAAAGCTGATAGTAATGCAGCAATCTCAGCTGGCTGCAAATTCGTTAAAATATTCCTGTACACAAGTTCTGTGATGAGAAGCTCATGAGTTCCCATATCAAGTGCTACGCGACCTTTTAATGTTACTGAAACAAATAATAATTTATTATATGATCAAGTCAAGGGAATTTATTTAGATTAAAATATTGAGGTGATATCTCATACCTCTCTCGTCAGTGTCTATGTATCCCAGTTTTTTCAATACCATTACTCGATTAACATACTCAGGATAAAGAGCTAAACTCTCATCACTGAGATGAAACTGCAGATCTCGCCTTCTACGCTCAAGTTCATTACGTTCGAAGACAGCTTCAAAGTGTTCCTCAAAATTGGGCATTTCTGAAAATTTTACCTGTGCGAGCATTAATTGGAGCTTCGAAAGATACTTTGTCCTCGCTAATAAATCCGGATGAGATACTGATATCTCTAAGAAGGGTAGAAGTATTCCTTGATCAGTGACAGTCAGCAAGGACAGGGTCATGAGATCCTGAATAGCTGATAGACAAGTCGCACTGGGAGGATCATTCTGGAATCTCATAATCTTTCGCTTCTCACAGTCCTTCAAAACTAAATTACAATCAGTTCCAACCATACAGTTAGTGATTTCTACAATATGCTCAGCTTTGATTGTCAAAAATTCGTGAGAAGGAACACCTGCAGGTACGAAAATGTGTTTCTGCACAAGACCTATGATTTTGTACCAGTTATCTGTCTTCTCGGTCTTTTCCTCTGCCTTGCCAGGGTTCGTAAGACATAGGACTGCATACTCGGTCTCCTGACGTTTTTGATTGATGCTGAGTAAGACTGCAAGCTTTCGATAATGCTGTCGGTAAGAAATAATCAAAATTCGACCTGGTTGCATAGCTTTCACGACTTTCTTCGTCGCAAATAAATGAGGACTGAGGAGTCTCCACTCTTCCAGATAATCCATAGCTAGCTTATAAAAGTCTGAAAGTTGTTTCTGCATTTCTGTTTCAGGTGGTAGATTGGCTAAAGCCTCTTCAATTTCACTCAACTCTGTCTTCCTTTTATTTTTGTCTGTAATTAACGACAACTCTTTGAATGATCTTCTCATCATGTCCTCAACGCTTACGGACTCACTGACCCTTCTCAAATTTAGCACCATGGAGTACGTGATCTTGAATTGTGACTGGAGAGTCTGTGGTTCACCACACATCATCGCCTTCAAATCCATAAAGTGCGGAACTTCAGTTTTACACATGATTATTACCGTTCCTGATTTGTCGTGCCCTCGACGACCTGCTCGACCAGCCATCTGGATGTATTCGGTGGGAAGAAGACTTCGAAATTGTTTACCATCGAATTTTCTTATTGAGTCGAAGACAACTGTACGTGCAGGCATGTTGATACCCATTGCAAAGGTTTCTGTAGCAAATAATAATTTAACAACGCCATTTTGAAATAGTAATTCAATGATTTCTTTGAGGATTGGCAAAATGCCACTGTGATGCACACCAATGCCTCGCTCCAGAAGACTCTCCATTCGTTTGATCTGTGGCAATTCTCTGTCTGATTCATTTAGTCGTTTAATACACTTCTTGAAGAATGATCGTACGTGGCCTTTCTCCGTTTCAGTTGTCAGATTGACTGATGTCAAAGCATCAGCATTCATGTCACATCGATTCCTTGAGAGTGTAAAGATGACTACTGGTAATTTTTCAAATTCTTTCATGTGAGCTATAAATGCCTCCCACATTGTTTTTTCCTGCTTTGGAGTCAACTGCACTCTTCTGTTGTCCTTCCTCACCTCTTGGCTACTCTTTGACTTCTTGGCATCCTTTAGCGTTTTTACTTTATACCAGTTCTCTAGATTGAACTGACCCTCGCCATCGAGGACCAAGAATCTATCGTTTCTGGTCTTGCCATCAGTACCGGTGTAAAGATAATGTTTCAAGGGAACTGGTCGCTTTAAAGTACTGATAACGAACATTTTTCGCTTTTTTATATTCCCAACCCAGTTGGCGAAAATCAGGGGATTTGGAACCGTTGCAGACAACATGACTATGTTAACATTTGGTGGAAGAAGAATAACAATTTCCTCCCACACGTGACCTCGATTTTCATCATTTATATAGTGGACCTCGTCGAATATAACGTACTCCAGGTCACGAAGTACTTCTGAAGCATTGTAGAGCATTGTCTGTAAGATTTCAGTGGTCATTATAAGACAATTCGCTGTCTGGTTGATCTGCATATCACCAGTTACTAATCCAATGCTTTCGAAATGTTTATTTCTTTTAAAGTCTCGATACTTCTGATTAGACAGCGCTTTGATTGGAGAAGTATAGATAACTCGAGTCATGTGTCGTTGACTTAAAGCTATTGCATATTCTGCAACCGTTGTCTTTCCAGCTGAAGTGTGTGCTGCAACAAATACATTACAACCTTCCTCCAGTTTGATAATAGCTTGCTTTTGAAAGGTGTCTAATTCGTAATCAAAAGAAATCGCTGGCTTTGGAACTCGCTTGTCAAAGTCTACTACTGGTATTGAAACGTCCAATTGCTCAGCCCACTCAGCCTGCATAGACTTGGATTTTTCCACGGTGAGCTTCAGCACTGGAATGCTTGATACGTCAAATGAAACGTCATCAATTCCGTCCAGATTTGCAGCAGTGTCATCAAAAGTTTTTATTGGCTCTTGCTTCGCTGCTTCGGTGGAAGACCATAATCCTAACATATTCCCCTCCTCATGGACCATTGCCATGAGATTAACCTTTTCTAACTTGGTTTTTTGTTTCTTCTTCTGCTGACAATTCGGTTTCTCCTTTGCTGTCTGTTTTGGAGTGCAATTGTCACTTACAAATTCTATGCCTGCTTTAAATCCTTTTGCCAATGTTCTTAAATTGTTGTCAAAGTCGAGGTCTGTCACTGAGATGGTTTTGAGGACCTCTGGCTCATCGAATCCACCGGGCCAGAAGGGAAAATTACTCGAATTACCTATAGGAAAAGTGAGGAATTAACTTAATGAAATCATAAAATGAATGAGGATCAAATAACTGGAGTTTAAACCCACCTTGAACTCCCTCCATTGGAGGCCCAGGGGCTCTGGTCATTGACATTGAATTTTTGGCATTTTCTCCAGCTCCTTGGAGAACATCTTCTCTCATCTGAGTGATACGACCTGTTATCGGGTCTCGATCAAATTTAAGAGTTGTCCCAATCGGTGACAAGTCAAACTCAAGCAGTGTCAGGATTTCTGGCTCTCTAGGCCAATATTGTTGAACATTTTCAACTTGATGAATTGGCAACCTTTCTGGACACTCAATGTATTCTCGTAATTCATCTCTAATGTCAGGTAAAATTGGTGGAGGACCAAAAGGCAGCTGTAAAAATTTATTTTGTTATTATCAACAAGACAACTCCAGTTGAGATAAATAAATAAATTTTCTTTTATTATTGACCAAAAATTACCTCTATAATTACATCACGCTGTGAGGTATTCATGGTGAAAATAAACTAACGGTTCTTTAGATAAAAAAAGAATATTTTACAAATTCAATTATTATGTCGTAAAAACATAGTTATTTTATACATTATGCTCCGAAAAATTCATATCGGCAATATTATTACAGAATACAGAGTGAAGTTCTCAGCGTATGAATGTGCTGTTTAGTGGCGCCATCTACTCTGAAAGTCCTCTATCGAAAGTCGGAGAGAAGAGCATTTTTTGGCGATTATGGTTGTTGATAGTCATTCGAATAGTAAAATACATTTTATACATAAACACTAGTTGAATTTTGTATCTCAATCAGGGTCAGTTAATGAAGATACTGCTCCATGTTAATCTAATCAGTCGTGAAAAACCAAAAATAGTTAAAAGTGGTAGATAACGAGGATTAGTTGGCATTGTGTATGTGTCATTTTTTTGTTACATCAACAAACGACTCATGTTAAGACACCCTTTGTTAGAAGACATTACACAAATTACGTGCATATATTTACTTTTTTGTTTAATAGAAATTTTTCCGAACGAATAAAATACTAAAATCTATCCGATTGCCGGACGAGGAGACACATAGTTGTTTTAATAAACTATCACAATGCCTGCCGCCATATCCCATTGCGTTGTGGTTATGAGAGACGTCTTTAGCAATGTGCAATTCAACAAAACATCTCATCAGAAGTTCATGAAAAAGCTCAGGAAATTATATGATCAAGTACGTAAAATTCATTTATGGTATTCGAAGAACGATTTATTTTGTAATATTTTTTGTTTTTATTTCAGTGCAATTTGGATGAATTTACTAAAGCCTTCATTGACTGCTTGAGAGTGCCTTTAACTCATGGAGAAAACAATTCTAATGTTGAGAATACAATGGAATATGCAGCAAAGTTTGCTGTTAGTCTACATTCATTCGATAATGCTGACAATGACGATGACGAAGATGAAGAACAGATGTGTCCATTTTTATCGAAGCTCTTTGAGTTCGTGCTGACATCACACGAAGTCAATGATTCTGCTATAAGATTTCGTATTTGTCACTTTCTCAATATGCTACTCAGTTCTATGGGAGAAAATGCATTCATTAATGATTATCTTTGTGACAAAATAACGACTAGCATGATGGACCGTTTGCTGGACAAATCGCCAAAAGTTCGAGCTCAAGCTGTGTTTGCTTTACAACGTCTACAAGATCCCACAGACGATCGGTGTCCAGTCATCAAGATGTATATATTTCATTTGACAAAAGACCCAAGTGCAGAAGTACGTCAAGCTGTAATAAAGACCATTGGCAAGAATTCGAAAGCTCTGCAAGCAGTTCTGTCGAGAACTCGTGACACAAGTGAAGCTGTACGAAAGGCAGCATTTAAATTTATCAGTGTAATTACTGTTAAATCGCTGACTATTAAACAACGAGAGACTTTGCTGCGTAATGGATTAAACGATAGATCAGAATCTGTTCGTAAGGTAATACGTGAAATTCTCCTGCCATCGTGGCTGCAACACTTCAAGCTCGATTTCATGAGTTTCTTACGGGCACTGGATGCGGAAATGGCCACTGACACAGCAACATTGGCATTAAATGTACTATTCAATCGAACGGAAAAGGACAAATTACTTCAACAAATTCCATTAGATGAAGAAACGAAATTGATTCCGATAAATGATCTCACTGCTGAAAATATTCTGTACTGGAAATGTTTCGTGCAGTATCTTCATAAAGAATCCAATGTGGAACTAGTGGAAGAATGCCTGCCAGAGTTAACCAAATTCTGTGACTACATTCGAGATTTCCAAACCATGATAAGTAGTAAAGAGGGTTCTCAAACCGATCAATTATTGTACAAGTTCATTCTCCATCAATTATTTGAACTTGCAAAGACTTATGACTTATCTGACGAAGCAGGAAGAGCAAATCTCACGCAATTGATACAGGATACACTGATGAGTGATAATGTCTCTGAAAAAATCATCGAGTCGATTGTAAAATACTACGAAGTTGTTGTACCCGATATCTCCACACGTTTGAACTCCTTGGCTCACGTTATTAGTGAAATAAGAATGCCTACTAGGCAACCAACGGTCGTTGTGGAACAGTTGTCTGATGATGAACAACACGAGAGGCAAATACAGTGTCAGAGACTCAAAATGAAATTAATAGAATTACAAAATAAAATGTTTGAAACAGTTCAAGAAAAGAAATTTTTAGAAGCCCAGAATATAAAGGAAAACATGGATAATCTGGAGAAGCTAATTAAAGAATTGTCAATAGCCCCAGCAATTATACAAGAAGAAGAGACTTGTGAGGAAAAAAATGACCCTGATACTATGCTTAAGTGTCTCGAAATTATGTGTGGCATGGCACAAGCAAGATCTGTTACAACTCTTACAGCAACATTGAGAAGTCTTTTCGATCATATGGCACTGCCTAGTCTCGAACATTCACACAATACAGTACGAGTGATGGCATTGAAAGCTGTTGGAATTTGTCTTTTACTGGACAAGGAATTGGCTCAGAAACATCTGATGATTTACTTCCTGCAGTTTACAGATCACGAGAATTTAGATGGCTGGATAATTGCACTTAAAGTCATTTTTGATTTGTTCCTGCGCTATGGATTAGAATATTTTGAAATACTTCACGACGAGAGCAACAGTAACAATGAGGTCAGTAGAAGAAATGGAACAGTTCGATTATTCAACAATACTGATGAGGACATAACAGGATTGAGCTTGGCCTCTGACACTGGAGAACAAAATCCTAACATTGTCAAGATCTTAATTCAACTCTTGGAGAATGGAGATCGAGATATACGCACTCTCGCTACGGCTGGATTCTGCAAGCTTTTGCTGCATCGAAAATTGAGTAGTGTTCATCTCGTGTCTCGTTTAATAATTCTCTTCTTTAACCCAGCGACCGAAGACGACGTAGATCTCCGTCACAATCTTATTGCCTTCTTCCAAACATACATGGCAGTTGTGCCTGAAAGTCCTGAAATTCTTGAGTGTGCATTATTGCCGACTCTTCGGACACTCGTCAATGCACCAGATCCGAGTCCTCTCCACGTAATCGAGCCTCATCACATCGCTTGCTTCATAATCAACCTGACAAATAGTCAACACCATAAACCCGGCAAAGAAGACTATACCGTTCACAATAATCTTGCTTTTGCTATTCTCGCTGAGGCACTCACTCCCAACAGTGATATCGATCGAGACACTCTTCTGAAATCATTGAAATATCTCAATATCCGTTGTGACAGCGAGCAGATGAAGAATGATATGCGTGAAGCAGTAACAAAAATTTCAGAGAACGTAAGAGATAATTTTTTTCTGCACTTTTTATTTAATTTTCTGGGTTGAGATTTCTCTACGATATAATTTTTTTTTCCAGTTGGCTGATGGCGACAGAAGTTTCCTCAGATGTGTCGCACAATTTAAGGCAAAGATTGAGGGACCACAACCACGGGAACAACCGCAGGAAAACGGAGAAGGAGACGAGGATGAAGATTCCGCATAAAAAAAAACTAAAAAAAAAAAATTATCATTGTATAATTAATCAATCAAGTAACTTTTATTTATAATGTACTATACGATTTTTTCCAATTAAGCTTTCTCAATAAGTGTTAAAATAAGTCATGCTCGTTTGTCTGTATTGACTCCAATTAGTAACCAAGAATGATAATCTAATAATCACTACTAAAGCTTTTGTAATTTTTTATATAAATAAAACCTGGTGACAAATTAATGAAATGTGTAATACTTCATTTGATGTCCGCCAGAGTCCGCAAGGATTTGTTTATAGAAATATAACTAAGGAATTTCAAACAGCGGGGAAATTCATCTGCAGTGAAGATACGATTTATTGAACAAATAAGAGGTGGGAGTCATCTGGAAGACGGCGTCCTGCACACATATAACACGTGTACAAGTTGCAAATGCACAAGTACTATTAAAACCTAGAAACAGAGGAAAAACAAAAAAACAAACAGGAGGTGGACGAGTACCTCAGTACTTCAAATAGGTGCTATGGACCGACTGGAAAAGCCCCAAATAATCTGTCACATTGAGAAAGCCGTGGATTATTCACTTTTCGACGCAAAATGGATCCCTTGCAGTGCCAAATTTGTGGTTATGGGCTCGAGACCTCGTGGTTCCGGCATAATACAGATCTACGAAGTCTCGAGTGGTGAATTGAAGCTTATCAAAGGCATCGAACGATCTAATCCTATAAAATGCGGCACTTTTAAGGCTTCTAGTTTGCGAGACAGATATTTAGCCACTGGGGATTTTAAGGTTAGCTTCTGTTTCTTACCTAATAAAAAAAACAAATATCTGTATGAAAGCCTAACGAATCCCTACGAATAATTCTAGCATGTAATGAATTAAATTTGATTTTTTATTCAAGGGAAAATTAAGCATTTACAATTTAGAGGATCCATCCGTTTCAATTTACTCAGCCAATGCTCACAGTGAGATAATAAATGCAATTGATGGAGTTGCTGGACAAAATATTGGATGTGGAGCACCAGAAATAGCCACAGGATCTCGTGATGGCAGTGTCAAAGTCTGGGATCCTCGTCAGAAGGGTCGTCCTGTCGCTGTAATGGAGCCAAAGGAGGGCGAGAGTCGTCGTGATTGTTGGACAGTTGCCTTTGGCAATTCTTACAATTCAGAAGAACGTGTAGTAGCTGCTGGCTATGACAATGGTGATGTCAAGATGTTCGACCTCAAGGCAATGTCTCTGCGTTGGGAGAGCAACCTGAAGAATGGAGTTTGTAGTCTGGAATTTGACAGGAAGGATATTCTGATGAACAAACTCGTGGCGACGACTCTTGAGTCCAAGTTTTATCTATTTGACTTGAGGACACAGCATCCCAAGAAGGGATTTGCATATCTTACGGAAAAAGTATACTTATAAAGCCCTTTAATTCAGTAATGAAGCGGTAAAAGGAGATAACCAAAAAAAAATCATGAAAAATTCTAAACACTTTCATTTTTAAACATATCTCAAAAACTTTGAGAGATACGTTAAAATCTTATTGAATCTTTTTTGTTGGAAATTGAATTCTCTACAAAAAAGATTCTTTGCATTTTTATTGTATCTTGCATAGTTTTCAAGGTATAATCAATTTTGTGAAAGATTTTAATGAAAAAGTTATTTCGACTTATCTCCTCTTACCGCTTCACTACAGAATTGTTTGTATCGTTATTTATTAACATTCTTTTTATTTCTAGGCTCACAAATCAACAATCTGGCTGATCAGGCATTTGCCTCAGAATCGCGAAATCTTTATGACCTGCGGCGGAGGCGGTTCTTTGTGTCTATGGAAATAGTGAGTAATTTAACATTTCTTGCAAAAACTGTTTCAAACGTTACAATGTCCATTGTGTCTGGCTTTTAGTAATTACCCAGAGAAACGGAAGCAAACGGACGCAGATGGAATTGAACAGGGTGTTGTCGGAAGTGTGAGTTTACTCCAGAATAGTATAATTTCAAGTCAACCTGTAAGCTCGCTAGACTGGTGTCCAGATAAGCAGGGCTTAGCTGTTTGTACTGCCTTCGATCAATGCTTAAGAGTCATAATCACGACTAAACTCAATCTTTATTAATATCAGATTTTCTTTAATTTTTTTTTGTACGAAACTAACTAAAAATTAATGAATGCTAGATTTAATTCAATTAAATCTGTACAATGTAAAATACAAATGATTCTAATTACAAACAATTTTAATTAGCATTTATTTTTTATAATGAAGTGCCTGACAAAAGGAT
>JABSMT010054512.1:0-22958 GCA_018902335.1 Eumacrocentrus americanus
TATACATATACATATATGTATATGTATATGTATCCTTCTAAAATCTATTATCACTGATGATGGCTATGTCTCGCGTGGGTGGTTGTAGATGAGGCTCTTGCCTCGACAAACGAAGCAATTGATCATCGAATTGAACACTAACGATTATTATTCCTAGAAACTATATTTACGCAGCAGCAACATTAACTGGGAATATCTGCGTGATGACTCAGCATCGTGTGATTAAAGTGACAGCTATTAATGCTCTCCTTTGATTTCACGTCCACGTGTATACAGCAATTATTCTCATTGATTGTTGCGTCGTTTACATTTTTTTTTGCTTTTTGCTGATTATCATCTTCATTCACTGCAAACATTTGTCACTAATTTCCCTTTGTCTTGTTTGAAATTTTTTTTTATAGATTTTATATTTCTTTCTTTTTATTTCATTTTCATATATACGTCTGTGACGGTGTATTTAGCTATGGATCTGCCTGTACGTGCACTACGTTTCAGGTGATTCCTGGAGCTTTCGCTGCATCCTCATGGTTGACTGGTGGGTTATTGACGGCTATTGAGATATGGCCATGGATCTAGAAGGGTAATGCATTTTTCTATCAGTCAAATGACTAATTTTGTTGTTAAGTGATAAAAGGAGATCAATCAGAAATTCGAAAAAATTTAGAAGTTTTCATTTTTAGAAATATCTCGAAAACTTCGAGAAATACGAAAAAATTTGATTTCACCTTTTTTGTAGAAAATTGAATTCTCTACAAAAAAGGTTCCTTGCATTTTTACCGTATCTTCCATAGTTACTGAGATATTAGCAATTTTGTGCGAGATTTTTTAATGATGCTTTTTAATCCATTTATCACCCTTTTATCACTTGACAATGGATTCATCTATTTGTTTGCGTTTTATTTGGCAATAGTGTTTCTATATCTTGTAAAAAAATTTCCTCTTACAATATGCTCGATGATTATAATTATGATTAGTTGGAAAGATAATAACAGTGTGGTTCATAAACAGTAAGTCGTTGCTTTCGAAAAGCAAGTATACAAAATTCGTTTATGGTCGGCGTCTATTCTACTCCCCCATATAATGACTCGTTGTTTCCAAACTTTAATGGCTCACGTTCGCGCCAACTAAACAACGGTCACCCCTCAGAAATTAAAATTATTTAGTAGTTATTATTATAAACGCTACACGTGAAGCACTTAACGGCATTTATTTGTTATCTTTTGATGTTGTTGTCTAGTTGTTTCACTTTTTATAGATCCCCAACTAATCCCCCATACTTTAAACTCTAGTTGTGTTTTAGAGAGGGTAATAATTTAGCTAAATCGGTTTAAGAACATTGTCGAGATTGTGAATAGGGGGCGCATGGAGACAAATGAGAACAGTGAAGATTTGATGGGATTGAGATAAGACAAAACTGTCTTTTCACAATTTTTTTTGCTTTTTTTTATCTTTATACGAAGGATAAAACAAATGAAAAGTAAAAAAAAACATTGGGAATTCCAACGACGACAATGAGCGAGCGATCGTGCACCCAAGTGTAAACAAAGTGACAGAATCGAAGAGAATTATTACCACACCATTTGCTCTCTAAACGAAGATTTTATAAACGATAGATATCAATCTTTTTTTAAATATTTTATGCAATTCTCTACGTGCTTAAATAAATCATTCATCCTGATTGTTCGATATATCTCGAAAACTACACGAAAAACGGTAAAATTGCAAAGGACATTTCTTGTAGGAAATTGAATTCTCTACAAAAAAGGTCTTTTGCATTTTTGTCGTATCTTCCATAGTTTTCGAGGTATAATCAATTTTGTAAAAGATTTTAATGAAAGTATTAACTTATCTTCTTTTACCGCTTCACTACGGCATTTTTCAATTGTAAATCGAAAAATTTGTGTACAAAATTTCGTCAATGATACTATGATTTAAAACATTTTAACGTCACCTTATCATAATCGTATTCAAATCGTAAAAATTATATGCATGATCATGGTACTTTTTAATGTTTCAATTAAAATTGTTGGCAAGGTGCCGCCGCGCTCATTGTATCCAACTATAACACGTCTAAATAATTCATAACACCCACCGTCTACTAATGACATATAGCTTTTATGTATACATAGATACACCATCATATAGACATTTGTACATTTTGCAATTTACGAATAACGACCAACCGCGCACGTGTCTTGCCCCACGCGTTTCTATAATGACAAACGATAAGTGTCACGCAATCCAACCGCGAGCATGCATACGACTTCACATAAATAAAAGTGGTACACATAAATGGGTCGAGCACGGCACTTTTCATAATGGAAATTTATTCATAATTAAAATTGAATTGACATCTCTACATCAAAACAAGTATGTACCTATCAAGACACTTTGTATTAGTCTATAGTTGTCACCTGTATTACGTAAGACTTCCCGTCAGCCTTACATTATATACAGCTTTCATTCAATCGAAGTTCCACATTTCCCTCTCGAACAGCAAAGCATCAGCGGTAATTGCAAAAGTTTCAGCAATAATCGACAAGAGCCCAAGCAAGTTCCTGCGCGACTCTGTCGGTATAAACGTGCACACTGGATCTCTTCCCTATATATATCAGTTGTTATATGAGTTGAGAAGATGGAAAACGCTAAGAAGATATATCCAGCACGAAGAATCATCAAAGACCTCGTGCAAGGGAGCTAAGTAAAAACTTCAATAAGAGGGAGCTATTGAAACTCTGATGAATTTCTCTCACAGCTGGACGACTATTCACAAGATATCCCATTCAATCCCACATTTTCCACGCCTCTTGCTTTTTTTCCTTCTCACCTTATGATGCCTCTTGGTATATAGTATAAAAGGCAATGACGAGGGTGTATCTATAAAACGTATATCAAGAAAAAGAAAAAGGGACAAAAAAAAGAGAAGACGAAAGACTCTTTACTCTCGATGTGATCAGAGAGAAGTTTAATCAAGTTCTGTATCGAACGTGCAGAAGCTCCAACGACTAAGTCGTAAAGACACAACCCACCATGTCTAGTGCACTCAAGTTGTGCTCAGCAATTAGATTTATAAGACAGACAAGAAATGTAGCAGACGCAGGTGAAACTAGAAACAAAAAAGAACGGTCACTATACAAGGTGATGTAACTGTATTAAATACTTTCTTGAGCTTTTACTACTGTAATAACATTAATTATTGGGTAATAATTTTAGGTGTACAGGTCTGAAGAAAGACAGGAAGACTTTTAATTAAGTTACATTTATCAAGCGGATTGGATTGTCTCTTGATGGAATGTGCTTGGTTTATGAAAACACGTCGGCGAGGGATGTTGAAGAAAGGAACGTGTGTCTGCTGTAGTAGAGCTGGAGCATTTCATATATAATACGCCCGAAATTCCTCAGGGCTTGAGTAAGGTGACATGTAATCTATGGGCCTCGAGCGTCGGGGCAAGTCTCTTGCCCTCTCTAATTCGTTTTCTTTTCTTTTTTTTTATCACTAGATTATTCGAGGAATTGCATTTTTAAATTAGATTCTATTTATATTCCATTTTATTAAAGTCAGTGGCTTCAAGGTTGAAAACCCTCGCCTGTAGTTCTTTCCGGAATAGTCGCCTGTAGGCATTTTTTTAGAACATTTCTGATCTTTATGATTTTTATGGGAAGAACAAAGGGAAATGGAATCATTTGGAGGTCACAGGGGAGCTTCAGTGTGGGCACGGTGACGCATAACTGATGCCTGCAGTCGAGGTGGTATCCATGACACGTGATTTGACGGACAAGCTAACTGCTTCCGGTCACGCAAATCAGCCGCAGAATATAAATGTCTATCACAGATCCTACTACTGATACTGCTGAGCTTTTAAAAGAAAAACTGTTTAGGTGTGAAACTATATGATCAGTCTTAAATTTTCACGGGATGTGAAAATTTTGAATTATTTGAAAAATTGGAAAATGATGGGATCTGAAAATTTTGTTGTAAATTTGTTACCGACATTGACAACTTTTTCCGATTTTGACAACAAAAAAGTAAATTTGCTCTGCGGCCTGAAGTTTTAAAGAGTCGGTCCAAATTTTGGATCTTAATATTGAAATGTACTAAAAACACAATTCGTTTTCGAAAATTGATCATTTTCGGTCGGCAAGTGAACCTTAAAGCCAGAGCTTTTTTTTTATAGAATCATCAGTCTATTTTAGTGCTGAAGTCGACCGTTTTGGATCCCATTAATAATGTGTGAGGGTTGATGAGCTCGTACTAGCACGAAATTTAACCTGACATGATAAATTTGAGCTTTATCAAGCTTTTAAAGAGAAAAGAATAGTGAACAAATTTATGAACGATTCTATGTATGGCTTTAAAATTTTCTGTCGATATTTGAAAATATTCCAGGCACGTTCGACTCGTTTGAGCGTCGCGCAAGCATCTCGACTGAATAAAGTAATTGGGTAGTTTTATGCTTCAGAGCATCGGAATGCAGACAGAACCGAGTCTTACAGTGATGATGATGTTCAAAAAGAAAAAAAAAACACTGATATAAAGTAAGCTCTTTTCTTTGACAAGAACGAAGGAAATAATTTTCCATGACCATTGCGAAGGCTTTTCTTGTCCGGCAGGTGTAACTCGCTGATGGAACTAAGAAGACAAAGGAAAGTCTCAGAAGAAGAGTAGCTTGAATGTTAAAAGCCTTGTGAATGAAAGCACACTCTGACGTTTAAATACAGAGTAAGAGAGAAAGAGAGAATGCAATGGCGTTATGCATTATATCAACACCCTCGAGTGCCATGAGAATGCACCCTGAAGTTGACGGTTTTGTTAGAAATATTAACTACTGATGTCTACTGAAACAAAGGCAACGGATTTCATTTTGATGACCACAATGAATCATTAATTAAAAAAACTCTTGATACTGGCTTTAAAGAAGTTGGAATAAATTTTACGAAACAATGAGAAATAAGATATCATTTCATAAATGGAATTCGCTACAAAAAAAGTAATCCCATGCGTTGGCCTGGTATTCAAAAAAAAGATACGGTAGCGACTCCACCCCGCGAACAATGCAATTCGTTCGAACGTTTCCAAAATTCGCGAGTCGCTTCATCTTTGTTACTCCCATGGGATGTGGGTATAGGAGGAGTATTGATCACTCTCACGCCGCGCCCAGCAGTCTCAACCCACTGGCGTACTCCGGTTCTCCTCCTTTCTCTGTCCTCTACTTCACTTTATTCCTTTTCGTCCCTCATACTCTCTCTCTTCTGCTGTTCCTCTATTCACATTTTCGATTCTCCATTTTCCGTAGGTCCAAGCACAGCGCCTAGGATTTTGATCTAGTGCGAGCTTTCAGGACGAATATATTCCAAGATTGCAGTAGTGGAACCAATTCTATTAAAACTCAATCCTCCCGCATTCCAAGACGTTTCCATGCAATCACTGTGAAATGGTTATTGCAGAAATACGATAAACAAGATGTTTATTCATTTAGAATTGATGGGTTTCTGATTGAAGATGCATGGGGAAGTTGAAGAGGAAGATGAGATCATTATGAAATTGAATCGATGATGTGGAAATTTGGCCCATCAGTATACCTAATTTTCTGATGATCACTCAGTTATAGTATAGGGAGTGATCGTTCACGAAAAACTCATAATCGTGATTGATCGAATTTTCCTTCGCACGCATCCGTCCGTGTCTGACGAACGCCCGATAATCGTTTTCGCGTAAATCATATAGCTCGTGTACTATACCGCAATTGCGAACGAAAGGATATATGTACATAGCCGTTTGCTAAACCGTTTGCTATCTACATCACTTGCAACAGAAAAATGAGTCACTGTTTCCGGCTTCGTAATGACGCCGTCGGAATGGCTCCACAACGGACACGTTCACGGATAAATCGGCTGGTAGATGTATATGCGAACTTTGTAAAATATGTTATGAAGAGCTGTGAAACGTTTTAAGATAAAAAGCAATAAATACTGCCACAGGAAATGCTTAAATATTCAAATCAGCATTATTGTTGATCATTTTCAAATGCAAACAAGATGTATGATTGGGATTTACAACTGCGCCTTTTTCGACAGACAAATCAACATTAATTGATTTTTAATCAAAAGAGTCGACACTTCAAAACCCTTCTCAAAGTTTCGCGTATAATATTGCAAATAATTTAGGAAGCTGCCGCGAAAATGCGAAGTGAAAACGGCGTGGGAAGAGAGGTTGGACTGATGCCAGGAATGTTGCTAATCCAGGAATATATCCTTGTATACTCATGCCCGTAAGTACAAATGTATGTTCATGTATTGATGCGCGATATGTCGGAAGGTATTTCGTAACCTACCCTTCCCTGTATATTCTGCTACGCGTCGTGTGGTGTATCCTGACGTTGCATGCTAATCATTCAATTTCACACGGTTTCAGATGTAATCAACTAAATGCGTATATTTGCCTTGTTTTGTACGATATATGAACAGTGGTAAATGTAACTCAGATGTGATAAAGCAGATGATAAAGCAAAAAAATTTCATTAAATTATACGGAAAATAGCATGCTTGAATAAGTAGATCTAATTTTAAGCTCAGTGAGGCGGAAATAAAATTTTTTATTTAAATCAATTCACATTAGAATTTTATCAATTCAAAAAATTTTTAATGTTATGCTTTGATTCTTTTTTTCCCCGTATTGACTTTTAATTTATCATTATCTTTTATCCACAATATTTGTTATATCTTAAAGATTGAATAATATTTCCCTGAGATTTGAATTGCTCTTTGAGTAATATCTCCACGTAGGTTATTGCATTCCAAAAGGATACGTTTTGCGCCTCAGCCCTGTACTACCTCAAGAGTATTATGCCGTTGCACAGGAGCAGAGAGATAGACGTGTATATATATCACGTCAATTATATTGATATAGGAGAAGAGGCACAACGGTTTCCTCCGACAGGATTTTCTTATACCAACCTTCCGAGAATTCCATCCAAGTAAACCGGCTGAAGGGAGAAATTAGGACAACGTCTCTCTCGATGTTGCCGCAATTCAGAAAGCCAGAGAGAGAGTTTGAGCTATACGTATAAAGATGGAACGAGATATAGAAACCGCACGAATCCCGGATGAAGTTATATCTCCTGCAGTATATTTACTGCAACATGATTGGTGGATCTATTGAACATTTTTACAAAATTCTAGATCCCTGCTGAGTTCACGTTCTACTTACAATATTGTTTTATAAGCGCCAGGATTTGAAGCAGCTCCCATTGCAATTACTAACTCATTTTTCACAATTTCAGTATGCAAATACAAACAAAAATTCAATCCGTTTATTCTCTTTGATGAGAGATCCACGTTGTCGATATTTGAAACGCGCTTTTGCTCATCAAAGAGTCACAGTCTGCCACAGACAGATCAGATTGGAATATTTGTCTTTTGGTATTTATCGATGAGAATGAGTGACATTGAGCTTCCACTAATTTTGGATTTGCGGATGCCTAGTCGTATCGAATGACACGTGGAAGTGTCATGGCAAATTGCACAGAGGCAAGAAACTTTATGACCATAGTCGAGAATAGTTACTGTCTGTGTGAACTATATCAGAACAGTGGTTAAATGTGCAGCCTATAACAACGATCTTTGCAAGCTGAAAGCTTGTTGTTTTGATTTCCAACAGGCACGAAGACTAATCATTCAATTTTCATCAAATCAACAAATTGCCGTCTTTAGTTTTTCGATATTTCTGCTAACTTTTTACAGGCTCAGTAATTCTGAGAACATAATGACGACAGATTGGCGATAAAAACTCTTTGCAAAGTCATTACGCTCGAGTTAGTTCCGTCCCACTTGGTCGGTTGTTGTCGGCCATTCTTCCTCGGAAAGGAAACAGCCAAGTATAATAATATAGTATTTGAGGAATTATTTCTTTCAAAATATCGCAATTAAAAACAGAAACAATATAATCCAGAGCTTAAAACTTTTAACTAATTGCTCTCAGTTGAAATGATAACAATAAGAGAAGAAAAACTATAATTTCAATTTAATCTAGACGCATCGACCAATTGTCGAGTCAATGATCGATTCGATCAGAATTGTCGGAGGACGGACTGGCGACAAAACTTGAAATGAAATATCATCCTAAGAATATTTGATGAGACGCTAAAATAGACATCTTTAAGGTGTATTTTAAAATGAAGAATACAGCAATTGAAAGTGTCTGAACAACTTGAAATAGCAAGGCATTGAGGTATGGAACGTATATTATATGTCATTAAAGAAATTCAACATAATCAATAAAGAAAATCGTTTGTTCTCTAAGTTGTACTTTCCTTGACATACATATACGCTCTATGTCAGATGTATGAAACAAAGTTTGTCACGTTTATTATTCACTTTAGCGAAATGAATTGCTACTGTCTCGTGTATAGTAGCTTTCAACGGATGTAAAGATTTATAAGCGCAAATATTTGAAAATTAAAAAGTTATAATTGATGAGTACAAGTGATAGCTTTATAGACTTTTGCTTTTGAGCCAAACCACTTCTGACCACGCCACTGGGGTGTGGAGTGTGCATAAACGGAGAAAATTATACTAATTACGCAAACCACTCTGGTGTCCACCGTCACGCAATGTCGAAACTAATTGCAATCATCGCTGCATGACGGCGGAATCAGTGCTGCGTGATTGCGGCGTGATGATTTAGCGCGTTCTAATTGTCTTCATGGTAGGTATGCGACTCAAACTTTATGATTGCGTACTAAATAAATATTTTTATTTACTTGATTAAATAGAAAAATTATTTGAGTTTTTGAGGTCAACGAAAAATAATTAGAAAATAATAGCTGTCTCTGTGGCTCCATCTAATATGTTAATCTTATAATCTAATGATTACTTATTCATGAGCATTTCTAGAGTTTCATTAATCCTCCTTTATGTCATTAAAAGCTTAGGCAAGTCAGATCTACGAAGCTTTATGTTTTCCGCTTGAATATTTGGAACTAATGTGCAAAAGCTTGTATCCGTTTGAGTTGCAATCTCGTGCCTTCCGTTTCTTTTTTAGTACGAAATTATTTCAGTGCATAGAAATGCACTTTAGCAAGTACGTGATGTTGGGGCACTCACGTTGTGGGAATTTGTGCTTGTTATGACATGAAATAGTAGCAAACTAGCTTATAAGCTGGTTAAATCAAACTTTAAAGAAAAGTGGGACAGATTACTGGAAAAACGATTCCCCTGCGCGCAAGTCCACTTTCATTGAGTTTCACTGTTCATGAGATCAAACACCTCACGACACTGTACATTTACCATTGCCACCCTACATCATTTTTCACTTTGATAATAGATAAAAGATTTACTGCGACAAATTATCGTGAAATTTTCTGTCATCATTAGATTTGATAAATTTTTATGATGGAAACACTATTGCCAGATACGTTGATAAAACAGTGTTAATAAAAATAACACGGGTTTTCGTGATTGCACCCATGATAGAGCATCAGATATAAATCAGTAAATCGGACAACAACACAATTGGAAATGGTATCAACGACGCATCGAATGTGACCTAAATTATTTTCGTGGAACAAAAGCTGAAGATTTCGCTAATTACTACGACTATAATAGGCAAAAAACAATGTTCGATAAGTTGATATTTTAGATTTAATTACGATAAAAATATATTTGAAAATTATTCGTCATAAAAATGCACCCATTCAACACATTCAAACATTGAAATTTGCCATGAAATATTTTTCATTGCATGCTTATCCACATTCGCCCGAATAATCACGAATTTCAGCGTTGTTTTCAACCGTTAATAACATTTTTTTAATATACTGTTTCGAATAATGTGTATACCGCGTGTATCACACGTGTGTTACTCTCTCATTATTTGCCTGTCCGATCGCGAATTATAATTAGAGATGCAAAGCGTCCAAATGTTGATTAAAAATGGCTGGCATTAATGCATTAGTATTGACAAGCTTTTTTCTACAACACAAATTAATTAAAACTTTCATTACAATTCGGTTAAATTGAAAATTCGAAAAAAAATGACAATTCAGTGGGCGCGGACACTTTTGTACAATCATGAATGAAAATGTCTTCAAAATAAATTCACGTTTGGACACTTTACAACTAACTCGATTCGACAACCTAAGATACGAAAACGTCTCGTGAATCGGTATAGAATAACCGCCATTTTCACAAAATCGCATAGCTATACCCATTTTGTGGATCATCACGATTTTCCGGAGTGTAATCAAACGAACGAAGACAATACACGACTCGACAAATTTACACAATGTCATTTTCGTCCATTTTCAATCACGCTTTGTGTCATCATCGCGGCCTGATGCGTTTACAACGAGAGTAATGAACGCTGGACGAACGAGTTACGGACTTACTTGTTCGTTGGTGGGCAGATGGGCCGTGACTGACACCCCCGGTAGCGCCATGCGCCCCCCTCAAATATGCCCGCTACAACCCCCGATTATTACAGCACTGCGCAGGCCCGTGCATCGTCTTCACCTTGTTTGTTTCCTCTTTCACTATCACATAGGTAGGTAGGTATGCATTTATCAACGCTTGCGAGGAGAGTCTTCTTTTCAGACATATCATGACTATTATGAACTGACGAGATATACACACGAGAGCTAGCTGGTTGCAAATAAATGCCCGAGTTACTCCACACCCTTCGCTTTATGCTCACACACAAACAATAATTAAATTTTACGTTGCACGAATTAATTAAGAGCTTTTATTTTACATTAAAATATTTTTCAGGTTATATAATAAGATGAAAATTTTTTAGATTCAATAATGAAATTCTTCGTGAATTCCAGTTTGCTGATTCAAAATTATTCATGTTCCAGTGGTTATAATTGTAGCTTGAGTGCAATGTAATTGAGATTAATTGCGAGAAATGATTGTCAGACGCAAATTAATAATATAATTTTGACAGATAACGGTATAACTCCATCTGCGTCGGTGCAGATTATATTTTGTGCATGAATATGCATTGGATTTCATGAATATGCGGATAATCATTGTCAAGGATATAGTGCATAGTGAAAAAAATGGGGAATGAGTGGGTCGGAACCTTAACGTCCCCAAAATGAATAATTTGTCATTTTTATTCAATCTCTATGGATTATGGAATCCTGTATGATCAGCGTGGGAATGCAGACAAAGCAGAAAGCTTAGTAGTATTTCAAATTGATTGTTCAATTTCAGACCTAATATTCAACACAATTGATAACATCCATACATCAATCTGAACGGGCTGTTACCGGTCGTGTATAGAATCGTAAATCGCATCATTTGGAATCATAAAGAGACCCATCAACTCATACAATGCAGGCATCGATTTCAATTTTAACAACACAAAGGTTCATTACTTTCATGATTGGCATGAAAAAACCTCCATGAAAGGGCTTACTTTCATAAAGCAACTTTTAATGAGAGCAAAAAGGTAAAGACTCGTATGATAGGCATTGTAAAAGACGTCTCGTGTACTATTGACAGCTGTCAACCTACACAATCTTAGCCACGTTTCACACACGTTACGGTTGATTTCTAAAAGAGTAGAACGTGAAATGAAACCTACACGGGGCATTCATCATTGAAAATAGAACATGACCATGATTCTGCAAAATGAATTGATTTTACCCTACATTGCATTCTCTATTATTTTTTAAAAGCTCTATGATGTGCTTTCAATAAAGTCCTTGTTGACAGCATTTCACATTACTTTCTTTAAGCGCCACCTACCATCATGAAAGTTCCTACGCAGGACAAAATTACTTGTCAACGTTTCATAAAACTTTGTCGTCCGAGATGGCAGTGGGTTTCTTTACAATATAAAATTGAATGTCTAGTTTGTTATTTAACTTAAATTGCAAGAAATTTTCTGGTTATAGTGAATATTCATCAGTGTTATGTCAGACGAACTTTAGAGTGTCTAATGTGATGGCTTATGCTTGTTGAGAAGTTTACGAGACGCCTAGCATGTAAACACATAGTCCACCATGTCAAGAGTCCACTTGGAACCGCAAAACTTCGTTCCAACTTTACGCGCTGCCGCGGACAACAAAGTCAAGCAGATGCAGCCGGTGTAACCAAACAGCCTTTACGTTTGCAACGAGCCGGCAGCGTGTCACGTACAGGCAGATTGAAGCAGCTTTGAGTGGTCCGTGAAATTAGCCAAAAGGATCCTAATGACACAAACAACTATGTGTACAAGTACAACACATATAATGCACATGATATGTGTATCATTGGTGAAACTATATAAACGAAGTTTAATCTCGGTCAAAGTTCTTGAAACATCACTCTCAAGGATAATATGTGAGACCCTTGTAGAGAGTATATAGTTTCAAGATTGGAAATCGAATTGACCGAGAGAGATAGAGTAGAGACGAGTGCATCCAATACTTCTTGGGCACCAATTCTCTACAGTTCGCATTCAGTTCGTAAAATTGAGCTCGAGTAGGCTAAATAAAATACAAGAATGAAGTCCGTCGGGGCCGATTGTTAATACCTCCCGAAAGACTTCCTGATACTTGAACCGTAAAGGACGATCGATTCAAGGTGCGGATCGCTTCCCATCCGCTCTTTTCCTCGAGTGATTTTTTAGAGCGACCATGACAGGAAGGGTGATGATAAGATGGTTCCCGTCAAAGTCGTGGAGGGAATTCGATTTATTCCGGAATGCGTGCCCATCATTCATCTTATACTCTGCGAATTGTTGAAAGACATGTAATAAATTTTCTTATGTTCGTTTTTTCTCTGGTGATCAACCACAAAATTCTTCATGTACTAAAGTTTGTTATCTGGGCCCGTGGGCGTCGAGGCGAGTCGATTCGTTAACGTTGAAATATACGTTTCATTAATTGGCGGAATTTCAGATACTCTCATAAATTTCTCGGTTCAATTGGAAGGGACTTCCGGATGAAACATTATAGTCAATTCTTTATTGCTGGATCGACCCTGATTACGGTCCTTGACCGTTTTGCCATGGTCCGTTAGTGAAATTGTTCAAGTAGTACAACTCTGAGAATAGTTCGACTTGTCTGAATTTAAAGGGCGACTCTTACGTGTAACGGACATGCTGCATATTTCTCTGCATTTATATAAATGGAAGTGTACGTCATTTTGAAAATAAGCAAATCATGTTATGACAGAACACATTGTAAGTAAATAAATAAATTTTGATGACTAATAATACAAATCTTCTATGAATCGCAAAATCTTTGATAAAATTCTTTGAAGAAATAAGGTTAAGGAATCAATACAGAAAAGTGAAAATATATAAAGATTGACTTCAGGGTAAAACTCAATGATAAAAAAGAGAGAGCTTTCAGTAGAGAACTTGGCAACGTACCGACATGGTCGATAAACTACTCTCGGAAGCAGCGATATCCTCTGAAAAGCTCTAGTGTATCCTAATTTACCGACTATAGTACGCCAATGATAACATAGAATGATAACGATCCCACATATTTTTTACAGACAGATGGTCATTGAAGTTGCATGTTTTCTCAATGAAGACAATGAATCGGAGCTTGTACAAGAAAATCACAAATACTCTCGATAGATGCCGGAATGACTTTCATTCATCTTTATTAAATTTAGATAGAAAATTTCATGACTTACCGATACTGTATGAGAATTTCGTATTGGTAAAGTGACTTACCTATAGACAAAGAGAAAAAAGATGTCATTACAAAAATGTATGTAGGTAAGCTTGCAAATACACTGTAAATTTAATTACAAAGCCAACAACCTAAACTATGCATTATTCAGCTATTTTCATCTTAGATGTTATGGTAAATTAGCATGAATAATCAAGCAGGACTATTAAAAGGTGAATATCGACCTGTGAAAGTCGGCCAGGAGAAAATTCCTAGTATGATCATCGTACCATATAATTGCCTTCACTTAAAAGTTTATGATCATTCAAACACGTGCTATTTATCTAATACTACATTGAAATGTTTTCACAGGAATTTTAACTGTTCATGAACAGATATAACTTCTCTACCGTAATGTGGTATCGTTGCCTATTTTCTTAGGCACATCTATCGTCTCTAGGTCACGCCACAAGGATAGGTGTAATGAAAGCCCGGTTAATCGAGTGTGATCTAGTGTATATAGCTCCAAGGCTGAGAGGAATCCAAGAACCAATTTCTAATGCAGTGGAAGGCAATCCTCTCGAGCGTGTAAGTTTAACGCTTAAAACCGAAGCTGTTTTCACCTCTTTCATATATATAAACACAGTATTTCTGCGGTGAAAATGATTTCTGAAGTTATTCCACACCATTGGCTGTGATTCAATGCAAAAACGAAGTCATAGACATTCAATATGTCGACGTTGCGGCGGACGCGCTCGTGCACGACAAGAAAATAGAACAAAATGAAAGGACGTGTTGCGAATAAAATTTACTGTGTATCGGTGGAAAATAAAATATTGTGAAATACCCGAGAAGGTTATACTTCTATGACGTTTAAAGAGAGCTGCTGTACATAATAAGATTGAAAACCTGCGAGAATTCCACGAGTTCGTTATTAGAGTGGGTTGCTGTATTTTATGAAAAGACTATAATAAAGGGAATATGACAAAATATAATACGTAGTTTAATTTGATATCCAGATCAACGAATATTGCAAAAAAAAATAAGTATAAAACTTATCACTATAATAAATCATCAAAATCGAAAATTGATGCGACGTCGCAAAGTTTGAGCTTACTCCCAAGTTGCCGCAAGTGTGAAGTGTGAAAATCGACGCTAATCCCCTTGGGCGTAGCTTATGACTATACGTATAGTAATTGACAATAAAAACAATGTTCAATGACAATTTAAGTTTTTAAATTCATTAGCGTGTCGGTTGCAAAAGTTTCACACAAATAGACCAAAAGCCGCCGTTTCATCATCAAAAAAACCATGAGAATAATCCTGACAAATGCCTTAGTCTCATAAAAAGCCTACAACCATTTCCCAACGTTATCAACAGATCTGAATGGCCTACATCGTGACAAAGATAAATTTAATGAATGCTTGTAAAAATAAAATGAGCAACGCTTATCTGTTTCAGTAACAAGAGGTGTAGTATTGAAGATAAAAATGATAAAGAAACATTCATTCTATTAAATTTCAATTCGAAAATTCAGTTCTTCATAGAATAGAACTGAAAAAGCTTCTAAATCATTCATGGAGAAAGGCGAGAAAATACACGTGTATATGCGCGAGAGGCAGAAAATGGACGAAGAGAATTAAATTGAAAACACATCTATACGGAGAATAGATATTCTCTTATGCGAAATTCAATTTATCTCAAGTAAAGTGAAAAGAAACAAGAGGATGAACATTCTTTATCTGCCGAGTACTTTTCCATGTCGAGATCGACGGGGTTGCGTGTGAGAACGATATACTTCCTACAGTGGAAATAGAACCACGTTGGCGTTAATGAAATTTTCACTTTGCAACGAAAGCACACAGGTGTTAGTTCTGTTTTCGTCGAAAATGAAAGGATTCCCTCAGAGTTTCCAACCACCGGGCTTACGTAACCATTAGCGACAGTACTATCCTAAAAACAGATTCCATAGAAATGGGACTTTTCGCAATGTTACTCTCACTGTTGCATTATATTCTAGAGAAGTTCTGTTTTATAATAAGCAAATGGAGAAACTCTGTTCATATCGCTCAACGATGCATTAGCATACGTAGTTGCTCTAACACATTCACACGTTCGTAACCTCTCGCGGTACCTTGTCTATTTGCAGATAGACACCTATATTATGGTGATCTGCGAGAGGTTTATGTGGGACACGTAATGTCAAAGGTCGGATAGAAACACTCACCCGCACTTGTGACTCGGCTTGAAATTCAGTAAGGATTTTCCCCGGAATTCTGCTGAGTTTTACATATCACATTGAATATTCTTTTGCGAATCAAAATCCAAAAATAAAAGTTCCCGACGAAAATCCAGGACACGATGGAGTACAGAATTTTATATAAATAAAAGCAGCCCAGGTCAATGTTCACTAAAAGCTTTAGTTTCTCAAAAATTCGATTTATCGTCAAATGCATCGATTTTTCTCCCAAAACGAAAATGAAATGATCTCTATAGTAAAAAAAGATGTTCCAATAAACATTGTACCTTTTCACGTATAATAGAGCTGAAAAGTGATACAAGTCAACCAATGTATTGTCTTACACTTCACTGGCGAATGTGATGTTTTCCTTTATCTTCTTTAATACATCAACGAAGGATTTATTCGATTTAGATTGATTTCGTGACCGATCTGTTACTAAGGGGATCTCGTGTGCACTGTGACGCCATACCTTAGCATCTGTACGTGACCTCGATAATTCACAAAGTATTCGCAAAAGAGGGCGAGAGAATCCAACAATTCTTCCAGGGGGATCGAAGAAAGCGGCATGCCTTCTATTTTATCACGCGACCAACAATCAACTCGCTCCAGGCTTCAATTCATTCCTGATAGCTATCTCTCCCTTTCGTTTTATTCTCAGTGGTTTCTTGTATTCCACTATCGTCCGGAAAGATCACACCCACGACCATTGACGCACTAATTGTGTGAAATTAATTTTCTTGTATAGGCTTTCGAAAAAGGGAGAAAATTTCCTTAACAGTGAGATGGTTTTGAATGCTTTTTAACACAATATAGAACATGTATGATTGCATTGCATATTCTGAAGTAATTTCATGATATGACAAAGAATTTCATCCTCGACAAGCGGAGTTCTTTTCCAATGAAAAAGTATAATGAAACATGTACAGTTATCAAGAAGCTTTAGAATATGTTTTAAATTGAAAATTCCAACATTGTGCATCTCAGCATGACGCAGAGACTAAGTAAAAGCATATAGTTCATCCCGTTGACAGTCTCAATCTTCAGGTTCTCTAACTCGAACGACTCTGAGATGCCTCCACGAAGAGGGTTTGTAAAAGGGGAAGACGAGACGAGCGAGTGAAGTTCCTCTATACTGGTATGAACGTGATCGCAAAATAGACGCGCTGTCGTCGTAGCAACGCGAGCAGTTACCCTGGGATTCCCTCTCGCACTGCTCAGTCGCCCTCTCGCACAAGAAGCGAAACCTCATTATCGATAAGAGAGCAGAATATAAGCCCTACATATGCACGCGACATCCTAATAAATTGGCCATTCATCCAAGAAAATAAAAATAAATAATAAAATAAAACAACTTAACAAAGAAAAAAAGTAGAGGACTTAAATGTCAGGATTAATGAGTTCGTCGGAGCGGAAATTACTGAGCTTTATTTTTTATTTTGTGGAGACATGCGACCAGGGGACACTTTGAACCGGATTAAATCTCGGGCTTTTTCGGGGGAAATTTACGATTTCGTGCGTCTATTAAAGCTAAAACTAAATTGTTTACGTTAGAGCTTTTGAGGCTAAATCACTTTAGTCAAGCGTGATTGCAAAATTTTTATTTAACTTTATATCTTGACCGCGGATCTTAACAAGATTTAGGATCAGAGCTGTAATAATTGATAAGAGTCAAGTTAATTATTTTAATTTAATTTATGAGACCATCGTATTGCTTGAAAAATAGCAACAGATCCAGTCAGAATCACGTACACGTCAAATTATCATTTAGATTGGATATTGCTATCGGTTTTCCCTGGACTCACACGTTCTCCATCATTTTCACTCGATATGACAGAGTAGAATATATTAATGGACAGTACTCCATCAAATATTCTCGTATTAAAACAAAAAAAATCCTGATCACTCTTTTTTGTCCATCAAACAATAAAATTGAGTCTCATCTTCATATTGTAATTATATATATCATTAAGCCATCCACCGTAGTAGGCTTAGCAACAGGTGGCCGCAGGAAACTTTTACTCTGTATTCAAGTATATCTATATATATTTATGCTATGATATATAATATACCTTTCATAATAATAATTAATAATTCAACTGCATTTATACCATATTCCACTTGAAATTAATCATAAATTATCGCGAATGTGACTTTACCCTATTCAATTCTCCTATTGTTTCATTGCTGTTGCCATCATCGTCAGCCTTGAATGAGAATATAATATATATGTATATAAGTATATACAGTGGCGCCAATCAATTTCGTGGCTGACATCATCGAAGATCGGGTCGATTCAGCGGATATTATGTCGTTGAATAGTCTGCCATACAATCGTTATGGAGGAAGTCATATTCATCGTTGGAAATAGGCAGTTATGGGCGACAAGAAAAGCCGTAACTATGCGAGTTAATACGCTCTACCCTAAACCACCAACTATACATAGATAGCCCCCTCCCTAAAGGAGTCATAAACGCGCCACAATCACCAGACGTATTCTTGTAACACCTTGAAAATAATTGTCACAAGATACACGTGTTCAATAATTTTACAGTTGTCTGAGCCAACGGCAAATAGCACCAGAGATGTCCCGTATCCACCTCAATGAAGTCATATCGCAGTGTCGTTAGAGGTCGCAGAACACGTGGATTATAGAGAAATATGAGGTAGATCTCGATAAATTGCAATGAAATCCCAAGGGACATTAGAGGGAAAACCTGACGCCGTTTCATGTGGATTATAGATCGTTACACTCCAGGGGTTTTTATCTGACATATAACTACGTAATAGAAAGCATATCTTGGTGGATAGATTAGATGAACTATGAAGATTAGATTACAAAACTGAACATTAATGAAGATTCTTGTAATTGGTTGTAGATATAAAGTGATCATGGAATATTTTCCAACGATAAAAACAAACAGAAATGATGAGTCAAAAGGGACTTTTATTTTACAATGAATAATAGATGGAACGCAGATGGAAAATATATCTCTCGAGTCCTCTGGGAAATAAAAGAAAGAATAGCAGGATTATTATGCAAAAAGCATTCATTGTTTCTATATTCACGATGAGTCCAATTTAATTACGCTATATATACATATTGTATTGTTACAACTTAACGTTGCTTTTGTTGCTATCATATATTTGTTTCACATTTTACATGCATCGTAAACTATCGTGTGGGTGTGTGTGGGAGTGATATTTATTATAACCTGAATAATTGACTAGAACGATCGATTTTAATGGATTGGCAATATATAGCCTTGATTAATGTCCTGGCATCATGCGCTCAATGGATCAGAAAGCTTTTTGCGAGCTTAAAATATAATATCCACCCGTACAGACTACGTGAATATGAGTTCCTCATTATTATTCTTAGTTTGATCAAGCGCAAAGCCATATTAATTACGCTAATGAATCATTTGATTAGATTTATCAGGAGAGCGTGTGTATTTATAAACATAAAAGTTATGTCGAGTATTCAATTGCAATGAGTGCGTTAATTAAGTAACTATATATATATATATACATATAGCTAGAACATTTTTCTGTATCGATGTCAACGAAGGCGTGGACAATATTTACCTCAGTTAAACGAGTGTTTTACGCTACTTGCTCAATGAATAATTTAGAAATATGTTCCGTCAGTTGGGAGAAATTTTTTTTTTTTTTTTTTTCGAAGAGGATTCTTCAAGTTACTTCCGGATGAGAAAATCTTCAAGTAGTTCTTGTATTATATTATAAGATTTAAATCAGGGAAAAATCTTGTTTGCATATTTAGTAGGTATTTCCCTAATTAGTTGTCTCATTTCAACTGGTTAATAACTATGCTTTTTATAATTCGTCTACATTTAATTTATAAGTATATATATTCGAAAACTGTTATAAGAAATTGATCTTCACATTTTTTTAATATCTATTCGTTAGGATGCATGCAGTTTCGTCATTCCATTACCCGCAGATTGGTTTTATCACGTCGCTTTTATGTACTGGAAGCTGTAAAATTGGATCCCAGAGTTCAAACTAGCCGTGATTATAAGCCAGGAAATGTAGTTTATGAGAAAAATCAATATTCATAAATTGTCTTTACCCATAAATCAAATTTAATGCAGGATCTACTCTCACAATGCAATACGATTAATGGAAAATATCCGTACCATTATAAATCTCAAGCACTCGATATTTTTCTGCTATTGTCGATACTATACCTATACATACAACAATTATCATATCGCTTGTAAGTGCAACTGACAATATCTGGGTGACTTGAAGGCGTTTCTTCAAGGTTTAATGATCAATTATCTTTCGCAAGAGATAATGGATACTACTTTATTTTACAACTTCTTGGTTATATTGCCATCAAAGGTTTAAATATAAACTAGGCATAGATTAAATTTATTAATACCATAATGAATTTTTCTTTACAATAAAATTAAATCTGTAGTCATATATAGCATATGTATATCTTCTAGCATTTCTCATGACTTCATACGTCACATAATACAGTATTCATGTACGCTCCAGCATGCAGAGATATCTAGTTACATCTAGAATACCGTGCCACAGCTAGAATACACAATTTACAATCCTGCATTCAAAATAAAGAGAAAAGTTACGAGCGTCCTCGTCCAAACAGTCTGGTGGTCATTGTGGTCTCATAAAAAGTCTAGAAGTCTTAGAACCTCAGTTTTACCATAAAAAAAACGATTCCTCACATCTTGATTGTAATCATCAAAGAACAACTATTGTAACAAGTGCAGAAAGTTAAAGGAACTTTTACAATAAAATTTTTCTTGTTTTTCACAGAAGCATCATTCATCCATCCTTTCTCATGCATTTATTCCTTTGAAGTTGTATGTCTTACAAGGAATTTGATTGAAGTTACCGCATCACTTAGAACTCAGTGAGGGAAAACTTCTTGAATACGATCGCAATACCTATATATTGATCAAAGTCCAGAAACATGTCTCGATACATACTTCAAAAGTTGGCTTTAACCTTGCTGGTGCCTTGCTTATCACTTGCTATATTCCAATGCACTTTGATGTATCGCCTTGGCCGTCGGGGCGATCTCATATTTGTGCAACAAGATGATATACATCGACGTATAGTTACATAAGTAAAATTAGGAATTCTCAGCCTGGAGCTGTTCAACGTTCCAAGTCAAAACTTGCAAGCACGTAATCACTTCATTCAATTTGAAACTCGGACGTGTTGATTACATCCTTCCATAATAATATTAACTGTCAATGCTATAAGACTAAAAAGAACCGGCGAGGATACGTATAAAATTACAAGATTGATTGTAATTAATTATTACGATTTATATGGTTTCCGAAACCATCCAACGGATGTACATTTCTCGTATTGATTCACCATCCAATCAGTGCTGCATCAAAGCGCTCATCCTTCGAAATGTAATGATCGTCTATGCTTTGGCGATACGGTACAATCAGGATCCTACGGTTAATTGCCAACTCGACGAACAGCGCTGAGGCACATTGCGAGATGCACCAAATCCTCGCGAAGCTCTTTGTGGAATTAAAACCATTAATTGTGAGCATCCACTTTTCATCGTTCGATTACATCGAATGCTTTTGTTACATTAACCAAATCTAAACGTTACTATTGCTATCTGATCAATTAAATTGTTCAATTACAATAAAAAAATATAATTGAACAGTCTAAAAAGCAAAAAGTACTTGACAACAACTTTATAACTTCACAAGCAGTCAAGTCAAGTCAATTTTCAAAGTTATGTACCAAAAGTCGAGGAAGAATGTCTGAGTGAGAAGTACAAGGTAAGGACGATGCAACGACTGTATTATTATTGGTGGTGCTTCACAAGGACAAAAAGTCCTTTCAGCACGGAGAATGAGAAAAGTTTCCATAGGAAGAATCTCACTTTGAGCGTGTGGCCCAAGTTGTGATGAAAGGATGTCAAATAAAACAGGTTGGGAGTGTCCATGCACATGGAATGCTTTCATCTCGCACTTTGACAAAGTTATGTAATCCTACAGAGACCTCTCTCTCTCTCTCTCTCCTAGATATGGCTTGCTCTCATCAGTTTTCCCAACGCATTGTTTTCAGGACAGGAAACTAATTGTGAAAGCAGCTTGCCAACCAGAGACGATGCATGTTCAGAATTTTTTCCCCGGTTGCCCTGAGCAGCGTTAAATTACGAGTTTGTTGGGAAAAGAATTTTTAAATTCATGCTGAGCACGATTCACGGTGAAAATTAACCTCGGGAAGTAGTGAATATTTGTAAACCGCTTCAAAGTTTCATTCAACGATAAACATGTCTTGTTCTTGTATGTATATGTATATAGCCCAACATTATTGCTTTACGAGGTCTCATTGTGGTTCTACACCTCGAAACTCTGTCGTTCACGCAGACTACAATTGATTTTCAAGAGCATAAAAGGGCAATAGACGGTGCGCGGGCGGTGTAATTGTCCCTCTGTCTTGATACGATCGTGTTGGTGGCATCCCGAGTAATTTCCGTGAAGTTCCCAAGTGCTATCCTTGATTTATACAATGGCGAGAAATGTCGACAGAGGTTTCATTTATCAAGGAAATGACTGAATTATCCATGATTTTCATTCTTTTCTTATACTTCATACGTTTTATTCCTATTATTATTGACCGAGCGAAGCGAGGTCCTGTTGTAATTCGGCCGTTTGACATTTCGTTCTGTTTGTTTGTTTGTTCCGCGATTGCAGGAAAATTTATCGACCGATTTTGATAAAATTTGACAGAGATGTTCCTTGAACCAAGGCAAAATGATGTATATAAATAGTATAGAATATGAATAGAATATTATAAAAATATTCCATAGCGCGCGCTACTTTGAATGATTGGTGGTTTTTTATTCTATAATAGAGAAATTCTGTAGTTAAGCGGTAAAAGGAGATAAGTCGATAAAAACGTAAATTTCATTGAAATTTTTCTCAAAACTTATTGTAACTTGGAAACTATGAGAAATAGAGCAAAATTACGTAAGCCCTTTTTTGTAAAGAATTTAATTTTATACAAAGAAGGTCCTATGGTATTTTATTCTATCTCGTGCAGTTTGCAAGATATCTTGAAAAATCTGAATGAC
>JABSMT010054523.1:0-11470 GCA_018902335.1 Eumacrocentrus americanus
ATATTATATGTATATTTAAAGTATCTTGTAAACTGTCTCCAGGCAACTCAAAACTTGACATTGCCAGAGTGGACCAGAAAGGTATACCCCAATCCCATGAAAGAGATCACAGCTTTAGATTTCCATCTGAGGTCCTTTACGCAAAAGCTGAAGCGTCTCAACGGAGGTAAATGCCTTTGATGCGTCTGTTTGCAAGCCTCAGAATGCGCTTAAGAATTAGGAATATTTTTTCTCCCCATTTTTATACATTTCTCCTGCGCATTCTAGACTTTTTCTCAACCTCTCTACGTGCTTTAGGTCCTCTGCTCCGTGAGATAACTGAAGGTATGAAAGCAATGCGAGATGAGGTATTACATCCTGCAGACAGAAAAGCGTTCCTTTATTCCGCTCATGAGGTGAACGTCGCTGCCATGGCGAGGACCCTTGGCACAGACAATCCGGTTATTCCACTGTACGGATCTGCCATCGTATTCGAAACCCTCAGGGATGAACGCAAACGCTACTACGTGAGGGTGAGTCTTACTGGGTCAACAAGTTAAATAATCAAGTGCTTTTTTTTCTTCAGGATTCGTTGTTGTATGTATCCATATACATATACATGTACGTTTGATGAAATAAATTCTGCAGGTACTCCTGTGGACTGGTGTAACTGAGCACCTCATTACTCAGAGCATACCGGGCTGCTTGGAGCTCTGTCCCCTTGAGAAATTCCTCGAGATACTACACGATGTAATTCCGACCGCAGAAGAAGCTGACAACTGCTACAATGTCAGCAAGCACCATCAGGTTTCCTCCAGTCACAGTGTACATGTACTATCATTCAATGCGAGTCAACTTCTCGTTGCTATTACGCTCAGCTCTGTATCCTTCAGCTTTTTTCAATCACTAAAATTATAATACACTAGAGGAAAAAAAAGTTATATATTTCAGTTACTGTTCTCTCGGTGTAGGCAAACAGTGCGAATTTCTATAATAAGAAAATGTTGTTAATCAAACTTATAAAAATGAGATTCAAGCGAATCGAGAATAGCGCCTGGCTACTAACTGATAAATGCAATTATTGAGCGGATGGGCAGAGTTGAGGGTATATACTTAGCAAATCGATAATTCTATTTTCCACGAGGTGAAGGGTTCAAAAACCTCGTTCAACTCGATACCATCGCCATCAGGTTATAGATCTCCACTCCAACCAGACTTGTCTGTTCTTTCTCTCGTTTTTTTTTGTTATTCTGCCTCTAGAAAATTCTTGTTTCTCAAAACTCGAGCTATTCCATCAGTTTGACGTGTCATTGACTATGACAGGCGCCAAGAATTTCAGCCAGCAACAGGTGCTGGTTGTTTCACAACAATACGGCTGCTTTTTCTCGACCGATGAACACCACTACTTCACGCTGTGCCAGGCATTGGCCAGGCTTTTTCGAGTTCAGCCTTCGTATATGTACATACACCTTTAGCTCGTCTAGAATGGGCTGTTCGCCTCGACGGGTGTGAAAAGAGCTGTGCGAATCAACGAGCCGGCCTCCAAGTCGAGAAAGGATGAATAAAAAAGAAAGATTTAGACTTTTTATATGTATCTGGAGAAATTTTGAGATATTTTTTCTTATACGTTTATCGAGAAATAAAAATTTAAGTTAATGATGGAAGAATAGGTCATCGTCAATGGATAGAGGTGCTAGGACATTCGAGGGACGTGGACGTTTATATCCTGATCGTATAAGCGTTGGATGAATAAGTCCAGGATGATGCTGGCATATATATAATGTCTATTGGAAGTACTCCCTTGAAAGGATCGACGAGCAACGGCATTGCTTGCATTTTACATGGTTACGAGTACGCGTCCGACATACGCTCTCATAGCACCTATCTCTTTCTGCGCTTGATCTTCTCTCGGTGGGTGGAACGTGCCCCAAGAGATACAACAGCCACACGTCTTTATGTATATAGATCACAGATCTATATATGTATCGCAGATAACTAGTGCAATGTGAATGCAGTCTGAAAGCTGAAGGTAAATGTGTAAAGACTATTGGGATGCATACTCACTGTTACATCACATCGCGAGTTCCAACAGCCTTGACACCCATCCAAGGCGCTAAGTATTCTTCGAAAGAAGATCCACAACATTCCATGGAGAGTTACGGGCACAATGACACCGTAGACTTTATAATTTCTGTGAAATATAACAGAATTATTATTTAAAATTCTTGTATTTACGTTATATTGTAATTTTGTAGAGAAGCGGTGAAAAGAAATGAAATAACTTTTTCATTAAAGTCTTTTACAAAATTGATTATATCATGGAAACTATGTGAGATACGACAAAAATGCAAAGGACCTTTTTTGTGGAGAATTCAATTCCCTACAAAAAATATTCAATAAGATTTTGTCGTATTCTTCAAAGTTTTCGAGATATTTGTAAAAATAGAAGGGTCTAAAATTTCCCGTAACTTTGGAGTTATCTTCCTTTACCGCTTCACTACTGAATTTTATTTTATTTTATTTGTATTTAATTACTTTTTTTTTCTTAAAGAAATATTTGTTTGCTACATGCACTACTGGACTCTCACGCAACTCAACGAGTGTATACATGCGATGTAACTGTTTAAGAGATAGACAAGAAGACGTTGAAATCGCATGATGCACGAATATGAACATACGTATATGTATTATATAGTATTATTAATTATTGTGGTGCAATACGAAGAGATAGTCTGTTTTCCTGGATGACTCGCGCGCGTGCCATCGTCATCGGTATAATCTATAATTACTGATTGTAAGTTTACCTGTAGTGCCAGCCACCGACCGGTACCCCCGATCGGTCCATTCAACGCACGACAGGAAAGTCTCTCTGAATGAGTAAGTATACATATCTGTGTGTGTGTCTACTTTCAGATGAGAGTGAAATCAAAGAGAATGATAGGCATGCGTGAGGCTGGCCGCGCTATGTCTCCGTAAGGAGACTTGCTTGAGTTCAATATACTCTTTGATTGATTATCTACTATTTTATGCAATTTATAAATATAATGATGCATTCAGCGGAAATAAATTGTGAATTGTGTTCCAATCATTTTAAATTATGTGGATTCAATTGTAAAATTAAATAAATTAAGATTAATGAAAGAAACCGGCTTTTCTTTAGTCAAATAATTTTTTTTCAAATATTATCGGTAATATAGAAATTATTTTTGCCTTTATTATCCTCAAATGGTAAGTCATCGGTAATTTCTAGCGATGGGAACGCCAACGGTTGGACAAAATTCGAAATAAACCGACAAGCTGTGGCTTCCGGCGATTGTTTACTTAACAAATATGAATATATTTTACAATTAGTTGGATTTTATGTATTTACAGTTAATTAATGTTCCGATTGATGCGGTTTTTATGTCAATTAAATACGTAGAATTAATGTTTTGCGAGCATTTTAAATATTTTTCGGACGACAGTCAGCGCCACTTCTAGAGAACTAATGCAGTAAATGGCTTTCCGGTTTGGAGGCAGCTTCTAACGATCATTTGTCGTTCCACTCCGGCACGTTGTTAAGCACACTAGTCCAAGGCATTTCGTGAATAAGTCTTTAGAAACGATATAAGGTATGTATTAAATCGACAAAACAATATTCCTTTATGAAGTGTGTCAATGAATTATTCGATTTAGTAGCAGTCGAATTAGTAAAATCAAGTATTTATAGCGACAAAAAAAACGTTATTGTCGCGTCGAAAATGGCCGGCGTGATACACGTGGTCGTTCAACTGCATACGTTCTAGCATCGTGATTCTCTTTTGTAAATAACAATCGTCTAGTTCTCCATCTGTCTCGAATTTTATCTATCTTCATTGTATTTAAATTTCTCAAGTACGTTGAATTAAAACTCTTTCTTGTTACACAGTTGAAATGGCGAAGCAGCAACACAACCAGAAGGCAGCAGGCAAAATGCAAAAGGCCAAAGCCATAAAGGAAGGGCAAGTGAAGAAACACAATGCCCCAAAATTCAAACAAACACCTAAAGGCAAAGTTGCCCTGATTAACGACAATAAGAATGGCAACAATCAAGCTAAGCCATTCAATAAGAATCAGTCCTCAAGCAAGAAGCAAGGAGGTCCCAAGGGAGCCCCGTCCAACAAGAAGGGACCACAAAACAAGAAGAACGAACTATTGAATGTAAAGAAAGAAGAAGAGGACGAAGATTCTGACGAGGACATTAACGAGGGAATTGAACTTCCTGAGGACACTAGCATTGTCGGAGAGGATGACGATGACTCCTCGATCGATGACAAGTCGTCGATAAACATCCTTGGAGAAAGTCTAGCTGACCAATCTGACAGTGACGACGAAGACTTCGAGGCTAGCGACGAAGAAGCAGAAGTCGAGAATAAGGGAGTCAAGATGTTCACGGGCATCAAGAAATCGTCAAACAATGGCCTTAACGACACTGCATCATCATTGAGCTCATCAGTTGATAGTTCTGTTGCCGATGAAGACGACGATGAGGAAGATGATGATGAAGATGATGATGATGAAGACGATGATGATGGTGACGATGACAAGAAGCCAGATTTGAAGGCACTGATGGACTCAATGATCGAGGACGATGAAGACGACGAGGACTTTGATGGCGAGGAAGAGGAGGACGATGACGACGATGACATCGACGACAGCGAGGAGGATGAGGATGAGGATGATTCTCAGAGTGATCTGAATCAAAGCAAAGCCTCCACATTCCCATCTCCGACAGCATCAAAGTTGCCAAAGTTATCGCCTGAGGAGAAAGCCGAGGTCGACAAGCGCACCATCTTCATTGGCAATGTTCCCAGGGACATTAAAGAGTCAAAAATGAGGAGTGAATTCGCCAAGTTTGGTCCCATTGAATCGCTTCGTGTACGAGGTGTCGTCCCTGAATCACCAAAAATATCCTTAAAGATAGCTGCGAGAAAGAAGAAATTCCACCCAAAAGTTCACTCGGTCTGCGTCTTCATCATCTATAAATCAGAGGAGTCTGCCGTCAAGGCTCTGACAATGAATGGAAAACAGCTCGAGGGCAATTACCTGAGAGTAGATAGAGCCAATCAACAAGTCGAGAGGGATCCTAAGAAAGCAGTCTTTCTAGGAAATGTTCCATTTGGTAAGTTACTTTCACAGGAATTACCCTATTTAACTCTGATAACAATCAAATCAATAATGTAATTACTTTTATTGTGTTTACAGACATCGAAGACAATGAGCTCTGGGAAATCTTTAGCAAATGTGGCAAGATCGAGGCTGTTCGTACCATCAGAGATCGATTCACTGGAGCGTGCCGTGGTATTGCATACGTCAACTTTAAGACTGATGATGCAGCTACTTTGGCACTTGATTTGAATGGTACAACGATTCGCACTCGTGAGATTCGTGTGGCGAGATACACACCTGGAAAAAAGACCAAACAAACGAAAGATGCCCAAGAAAAGTCCAAGAAACGACCTCTGACTGGTAAAAGTCAGACTCCTTCGCCAAAGAAGCTCAAGGGCGACGACGTTGAGACTGCTGTATGTTATGTACCACAAACTTATGTACATTTATCTCGTTAAATTTTATTTATAATTGATATTTAATATGTATTTCCCATGTCTCATTGTAGAAGCAGAACAGTGTCAATGCTGAGAGGCGAAAAGATAAGAAGGCTAAACGATCCCAAGGTCAACAGCAAAGACAACCTGACAAGAAAGAAGCATTCCAAGGCCAGGCCGCTGAGGGAAAGAAGAAGGGAAAGAAGCCTAGCAAATTTGAAAAGAAGAAGAAGACCATGGCAGGAAAACTGATGGCAAAGCCTAAGAAGCCAGTGGCTTAAAGTTGAACAGGCCTTTTTATCTAAATTTTGACAATGTCGAGTCTTTATTCTCTTGTTATCATCCATCATTGTCTGAAAATATTCATATAGGTCGGCGTTTAATACTAACACATGCGTGTAAAAAAATTGTTGACGATTGTATATAAGTTTATTCATTATAACAGTCAAGTTTGCAGACACAAATTCTTTAACTTTATAACTGTCTCATTGAATTCACGCGATTGTACTTGTGTATTTGCTGAATCCTTTGATTTTAGTATGTAATTGTAATGGCAATTTTTGCATATTGTCTGTAGCGCATTCCTGACATAATCTCTTGATATAAAAAATACTACAACTCAAACAAACAGTCTTCTTGCACATTGAACAATCACCACCAAGTACTAGTACTTCTCCTCTGTTGGGTAAGCTAAAGGGATCTTTCATGATGTAGGAGTCTTCTTCGTACGATATATCTGGCGCAAAAGGTGGCTTGGAACCTTTGTAATCGTAGTGTTCAGTTAATTGACAAAATCCACACTTGAAAGTACCACCCAAGTCTCGTTTTGTCTCAACAATCTTTGAATTGACGACGACATCGTCTTCCTTGCTGCTCTCAGCATTGTTGGAAATGCTCGTCGATGATTCAGCTACTGCTTCTATCCTAAAGGGCAGGCAAAACAGAGAATAACGTGTAACAACACAGTTAGAAACAATCATTTTATTTTATAAGTTATCACATGACTATGTACCCTATTCCTACAATTGATAAAGTTAAAATGATTTTATGCAATTTGTGAATACATTTTATTTTCCTTCGTCTATCCTTTTCTTTTCCATCTTTTCCTTTTGAATATCAGTAGGCCACCAATATGGTTTTACGACTTTTAGTGACTTATTCGATATGCTTAGACATTGAGCATTCATAGCTTCAGATATTCGCATTAGGCCAAGACCATATTTTTTAACGGCGCCTCGAAACTTTCCAACAGACTTCCCAGATTCATCGACGACTTTTTCATCATAATCAAAACTTTGATCAATAGTCTCATCGAATATTAATGGCATTAAGCGCTTCCTCACAACTCCTGTATGATGTGTTCGTGCAGTGAGTTCTTGGCCAATGTAACAGCCCTTGTGAAAGCTTACACCATGCAAATAATCAGAATTTATTTCTAGAGGAAAAGCTTTTCCTGGTGGTAAGTCTTCTACACCCTCGCCTATACCTAATTGATATCTGAATTCTTTGTAACTAAGCAAATTTTTGTCTACTGATACACCGGGTACTAAATGTTTTATAATCTCGTCTTCTGTAACATTTACACGACTCAAAATTCGCAGAGAAAAATAACGAATTCTCGGATCTTCATAAATTATAATATTATCAATTAGTTTACTAGACTTATTGTTTAGAGTTCCACAAGGAAATATTTGGCCTTCTAGTGATGATTTCGTGGTCTCTTGCTTCGATTCGACAATAGTTGGACTTAGATTTGCATCAAATGTAGCCCAAACTTTCATTTTATCAACTAACAATTGAATATCTATCTTTCGACGTATTCTATACATCCTCAGATGCTTTTGTAAGTCATTAATTGCCGCCGAATCACACTCTACATAATAAGTCTCGTTGTCAAGTCCTCTGTAGATTATAGTATCAAAGAGAACTCTGCCTTTTGTATTCAGAAATAAGGCATAAATATTAGCAACACCATCATCAAAGTGCTTCATATCATTTGTAATCAAGCCCTGCAGAAAATCAGAAGCATCTTTGCCTGTTACTTCAAGTAAACTTCTGCTGTTCAGGCATTCAAGTGCTCTCAACTTGGGCAGAGTACTGTTATACCTCAGGCAACTTTTGCTTATTTTTCCATATTTATCGATTTGCCAGGACAATAGAGTTCGTTGTGCTATCCCAAGTAATTGTATTCTCGACATTGTTACAATGTGGTCAGCACGTTGTCCTTATCCTTTTGTGGTCCTGTTTATTCAAAATATGTTTATATGCTACTAGATAAAGAAACATAACCTCTCTTAGAAAGAACATTTATCATAAATATAAAATAATTTAATCTTCAACTTACATGATTATTTTCAAAGATATAATAAATCAATCTTTATTTCCAGCAGTACGATTAATAATTAAAATAGGTATATATGTATGTTTTTTTATTTTTTAGTCGTCATTACCGACTGAACATGGACAAGAGAAATTTTATTCCGATATCCAACATGGCGGCTTTCACGAAGTTTGTTTTTTTACTGTCCCATTACAAATAATTCAGTAATCAGTGTTGTAAAACAATAAATAGCTGACTTAATGGTGTTATTTTATTTGTGAACGGCTGTTTTATCCTGAGAGAATTAAATCAATTGTCCAGGTGAATTTCTGCGTCTTCCATTGGAGAGATAAGTAGTGTCGACTAAACATTGTTGTTCAAAATTCCATCAAACAAAAGGGGATCTTTGGATTTATTAATGCAGAATTATAATACTTATATTTATTATTATTACATCTAGAAGTAACGAGGAAATAATTTCTACAAGATACTCTAGAATGCCATGAGAAGACACCATGACTTACTTGAGAGGCAGAACATTATTAACAATCTGTTTCATGATTGTTTTGTCACTTGTGGCAATAATCTACCACATGTTGAGCAATGAAGAGGATAATATATCTGTAAAGACGAAAAATTTACATCCAAAACTCGATGATACATATCTGTTGTCTGATTTGACTGAGGATCCTCTCAATGTTGCAAGGAGACAGAAGATTGAAGCTCAAATGTTGGGACATCTTAAGAGCAGCAATAAACTGCAAGAACCTATCGATATGAGGTATAATAAATTAGCTCCTCCTCTGTTTAAAGGTCACAAAATAGTGCATCTAGATCTGAAAGGAGCACCCCCTGTTATTGATTATTACAAATATTTATTGAAATTGCTGAAGAAACTTGGAGCAACAGGAATACTGATAGAATATGAAGACATGTTTCCCTTCAAGGGTAAAATTGGTGGCATCACTGCTGGCAATTGCTACTCGAAAAGTGATATTATGACCATTCAAAGCTTGGCTAAAGAGAACGACCTCATTGTTATACCTTTAATACAAACCTTTGGTCATTTAGAGTTCGTTTTAAAGCTTGATAGCTACAAAGACTTTAGGGAAGTCCCAAGATATCCACAAGTTATATGCCCATCGAACAATGGGACATTGCCTCTTATTTATGAAGTAATTGACCAAGTTGTCGCTGCACATCCAAATATCAAGTACTTACACATCGGGGCAGATGAGGTGTATTACATTGGAGAATGTTCAAGATGCTCAGACGAAATGACAAAGAGGCAGTGGAGCAAGAAGCAACTTTTCTTGAATCACGTTCTGAACGTGGCAAATTATATCAAGAAGAAATATTCACATCTCACTATTCTGATGTGGGATGATGAATTCAGGGACATATTGCCACAGGAAATATTTGATAGTGGTTTACACAAATTAGTTGAGCCGGTTATCTGGAAGTATACAACTAATCCTGGATCGACATTAGTTGATCAAATTTGGGAGAGTTATGCAACTGTGTGGCCTTCAGTCTGGGTTGCCACTGCATTTAAAGGAGCTACTGAGCCAGATCGTTACTATACTGATATTTCATACCATCTGGAGAATCATCAACGATGGCTGGAAATAATTGATAAATATTCTCATCAAATTAAATTTAAAGGGGCCATTTTAACTGGCTGGCAGAGATACGATCATTTCAGTGTACTCTGCGAATTATTAGCCTCTGCATTGCCATCTCTAGCAGTTAATCTTGCAGTTCTTCAAGCACCAAATTTAAATACTTTCCCCTCTGAGTTGCCCAATCATATTGCTGCAGCCTTGCAGTGTGATAGCAGCATTTCTCTCTCGATACCAGAACCACACTATGGCTGGACCAAATGTGGCTTTCAAGGCGTAGCAGTGTACTCCGTAATAGTGAGACTATTTGGCCTCAATCAAGAAATTAATAAAATGGAGCAGGATAACACTTTCAAAGGATGGCTCAAGCCTTATAATATTAAATATTCGTATTCCAATCCAAGTCATGTTGAGCGAGCAGTCGCCGAGTTGGATAGATTTAAAATGGAGCTTCTTTATATTGAAAAGGAAATGCGTGCTGCTATGAGTGGAATTTATGATGATTATACCTTGAGTGAATGGATTGAAACTTTTGTCGTACCTTTAAATGATAAAATTAACAATTTGTGGGAGGCAAAGCAAAAGATTTTAGAACAAAATTCCTGGCCACGACGACCGTTGCACAAAAATGAATTGTAGAGTATTTTATTCGTCGTATAGACGATCAAATATTATTCCAAAAATAATTTTGCGTCTTCCGCAAATATAATAAAATTGATTATAATTGTATAGTTGAAGAATCTATTGTAAAATAGGACAGATTTATTATTTACTAACTATTGAATTCTCTGTATCCATAATTTAATTGTTTTTAATACTGAGGTCAAAGTATTTAGCCATTTATTTAACTTTAATATATAAATTGAACTGTGAGACCAGTCGATTGGCAGTTGTGATAAGACTGACGAAGAATTGAGAGATGTGTTATCTATCGTGTATTTGTACACTGATGTAGAAGCTGATGGATAAATGGGAAAAGAACTTCGGCTGTACAAGTATTACCACGCCATAAAAATTTATTAATAAAACTGTTTATTTCATTATTTCTCAATAATCTTTTCAAATCAGATATTACGCACAAACATTGTCTCTTCCACCCATATGTATAACACTTGTACAGAGTCAAATTAGTTATATGCATAGTAATCAGAGATAAGGCACAACTTTATCTTTCAAATAGTATTGCCATGAAATTTATAAATTTAAGGCACTGTGATACAATAGTATTTGAATCCAATCATCAGTTCTATTTTATTGCAATGAACAGACGGCTGATTTTGATAATGGAAGAGCCGGATAATTACTGTTCTGGCACGTTTTTTTATTTGGTGGTCTTCGAATGACTCTCTGCATTGGTGTCATATCAACGGTATCTCCAATTTCAGCTGTCACAATGGGTTTGTGAAAATCTTGATCCATTCTGGTCAGTTGCACTCCCAATACTTTCGCCGCAACTGTTGCAATTGATAGAGCCACCTAAAATTATTTTATAAACACATATAGAGAGCGTATCTGTATGTAGATGGCAAGATAAAAAAAATTACTTACTGACTCGCCTGTTCTTGCCGACATGTCATTGTAAATAAAACCTTTTTCTGCCGCGTAACGATGCGATCTCTCTCGTTTCACAGTCCTCTGATGCTCCATGTCACACTTATTTCCAACAATTACCATTAAGGGTCTAGTTTGAAAATTATTTTCATTAATTTCATTTATCGCAGAGATCCATTCTTCAAGGATGTCGAAGCTTGAGCTATTAGTAACATCATAAACGAGGAGAATCAACTGAAAAATTGTCAAATACCACTTAACAAAATTCTGTAGTTAAGCGGTAAAAGGAGATAAATCGAGATAACTATTTCATTAAAATCTTTCAAAAAATTGACTATATCTCGAAAACTATACGAGATACGACAAAAATACAAAAGACCTTTTTTGTAGAGAATTCAATTTCCTACAAAAAAGGTTCAATAAGATTTTTTCAT
>JABSMT010054534.1:0-11468 GCA_018902335.1 Eumacrocentrus americanus
TTTTAAAACTTATAAAACATTTTTTTATTATCTTTACAGGACAATAATGCTTACGTTAACAAAGTCTTAGACTGGAAAATACAATACGACGAGTCAAATAATCCATTAATTCGAGCATCTAGGTTGCTCACAGATACAGTAACAGATATAATGGGCGGTCTATTCCAAAAAACTAAGCTCTCTGAAACCCTCACAGAGATATGTAAATTAGATCCAAGCTTCGACAAGGTGAAATTCTTGAGGGACTGTGAAACGGACATTATACCAAATATCTTGGAGGCAATGATCCGAGGAGATTTGGAGATACTAAAGGACTGGTGCCATGATGCTCCATATAATTTGATTGCACAACCTCTGACTCAAGCACAAAAATTGGGTCTTCGACTGGACAATAAAATCTTAGGTAATCATTGAAAATCTTTCTATATATTTTTGCAATATAGTTCGTCTTTTTTATTCAAAATCGAAATTCTAAGAGGTTTATCTAAACTAGACATTCGGAGTACACATAATTCAGTAGTGAAGCGGTAAAAGGAGATAACTCAAAAATTACGAAAATTGTTACACTGTTATTTTTACACATATCTCGGACACTTTGAGAGATACGATAAAATCTTATTGAATCTTTTTTGTAGGAAATTGAATTCTCTACAAAAAAGGTCCTTTGCATTTTTGTCGTATTTCACGCAGCTCTCGAGCTATAATCAATTTTGTCAAAGATTTGAATGAAAAAGTTGTCTCGACTTATCTCCTATCGCTTCACTATTGAATTAATACGTCGATTAAATGTACTAATTATTTTCTTTGTCACTAGATATTGACAATGTTGACCTCGTGATGGGCAAGATGATGGAGCAGGGTCCAGTGCTCGTAATAAGCTTCCAATCTCAGCAAATAATGTGTGTGAGAGACTCAACGAATAAAGTAGTCGAGGGCGATCCTGAGAAAGTGATGCGAGTCAACTACATATGGGTTTTGTGTCGAGATCCCAGTGAATTAAATCCAAAAGCAGCATGGCGATTGCTTGAGCTCAGTGCAAGCACCAGTGAGCAATTTGTCTAGCGAACAGAACGACTATTAATCTTTGATGATATTAATTGTTCAAACAAGGCAGCATTGTGTGTCAAGTGTGCCACCATGTAAATTATTATTGACTCTCTGTTCAGTCGTTAAACACTATGATGTCGATTATTGCCTGTAAAAAGTCGATGAGTACCTTATGAAGATTGCATTTTTCTTCATTCATGTACACAAATTCATAGTTAAGCAATGTAGCTAGAAATGTTTTACCAGCTACAAAAAAAAAAAACGGTTTCACAACGCCTAGAAATGCATAGAACATTTGCTAATAGAAATAGATTTCTTTTTAATTTATAAAAAAAATAGATAGAAGCAAATTAATAGCATGTAAAGAGGAGATTAGTTTATTTGCATCAATTGCATTATAGATAAATTCGTCATAATATTTTGATAATTCGTCGATCAAATATTATAAGACATGTGTATAAAATATATATGAACATACTTAAATGTTAATAGTACTTCCTCTGTAAATAAGTGAATGGTTTAATTAGAAATTAAAATAATTCATTTTGTAATGTATAAATTAAATAATAGAGAATTAATTTAACTTCGATTTTTTTTACATTTTCCCTCTCTACTCCGATATTTAAAGTTATATGAATAATTCACCTTACAATTTCTAAATTGATTCAACTAATAAATCTGTTGTTATGCGGTAAAACGAGATTTTGATAAAAAAAAATGTGAATTTCAGTGAAATTTTTCATAAAATCTATTATATCTCGGAAACTATGTGTGATACAGTAAAATTGCGTCTGACCTTATTTATAGAAAATTCAATTCCTTACAAAAAAGGTTCTATGCAATTTTATCCTATCTTGCGTAATTTGCGAGTTATCTCTCAAAAATCTGAATGAGCCAATTTCCTTCGGGAAAAAAATTTGTTAAAAACAAAATCGATTATAGCTCGAGAACTATGCGTGATACGACAAAAGTGCATAGGAACTTTTTTGTAGAGAATTTAATTTCCGACAAAAAAGGTCTCTATCAATTTTATCGTATCCCTCATAGTTTTCGAGATATCAGAAAGAATGTAGATTTCTACAATTTTCGATACAATTTGTGTCTGCACAGAGGTTAGGGTTTCCATTGTAATTATACCGTTGATTTCTTCTCATTATTAATACAAACAATTAATATAAATTAATACAAACAATAATTATATTACAAACAATCTTTAGATGCAATAAATAATGTCTTTATTGTCTATTATAACCTAAAAAAAATTGTATTTGAACAAATTAATTTGATGTTTAGCAAACTAATTCATTTTTAATTCAAATATTCGACTTATGCACGCAGTATTCTACATTAAATTTTATTATAAATAGGACTGATAAGTATCTCGTTTGATACTTAGTATTTAGCCCGCCTTTTTTGAATTTCGCGCCGCGACGACGCCATTTTGTCGATGCGCGCGCGCGCCAATCGAAAAACCGTTGACGAGGGCGGGGGGACCGTTACAGCGTGCTTCGCTTGTAATAACAAAGGAATCGCGCCGGCGAGATTTCAGCACAAGGTTTGAACGTCTCGCCGAGGAAGCTGCAGCTTTGAGGCGCCGCGATTCATCGCAAAGATGGCAGAGAGCAACGGCAAAGAATCAGCCACGCCAGAGGCAGACAACGCTCTAATATTCCGGGCAGCAATGTCCAACATCTTCAAGAGCATCGTCGACTCTGTGAGGTAAGAGAGTCTTCCTTTTTTTCCTCTCTCTCTCGCGCGCGTCGCCCTTCATTTTCGTTTGGACATCACGCGCGCGTCGGGGGCAAAGCGAGAACGAAACGATGGTGTCACTCGATGTCATTGGCCTCCGTGGCTTGCATACTAATGTGTCCACGAAGTTCACGCTTGTCTCGTTCACGTGGTCGACAATTCTCGCTGCAGCATCCTCACGCATCATCGTCGGTTAGTATTTATTATCCTCGTCATTGCCGTGGTTATGTTTTTCGTTCGCATTTCCTTCGTTCACGCCTCAACGCACTCGTTTTTTTTTTTTCAGCTCCGCCAAGCTTGGCCCATTGTGCGATCTCAAAGGGACACGCGAACCTTCGGCAAGTTCTCCCCACAATCTTTTCACTAACGGACAAAGAATCCAGTTGCGAGAGGAGGCAGGAGAGGAGAGGCCCTTGAGAGAGAGCTGCTAACGTTCATCGCGGTCAGAATTTTCGGGATCTTCATGGTGAACACACACGAGAAGAGAGCTGAGAGCTCGTCTGCTTGATCAGTCAGTTATCAAACGGGTTTTAAACGTGGTCCGTTACTTTGGTGACCGGAAGTCTCCAATATCCGCGGCGATTTTTCATCTCTTCTTCCCACGCGGCCAATTGATTTACAATCTGCTAGATCGGCTGGAATAGAATGGTAAACGTGAAGGAAGAGACACTGCTGGTGTGGTCAGAATGAGGGAAAGAGAGAAGGAAAGAGGTCTGGAGGGATTCACGTGTCGATGGTAAAAGTATTGGAAATAAAGGGGTCTTTGTACTCGTTAAAGCGTGCTCGATTAGGTCTGGACATATGCAACTCTGTAGTTTTGTAAATCACATTGCACCTGTCCCGGCCTGACCGCGCGCACACATCATCAGTAATTAATTTTTATATATCTAATAATAAGGGTCCAACGATTCTGTAAGCAGCCATCAGGTTATATTATGGTTTGTAGGAAGAGAAGACGAAGTGAGTCGACCGTTTTTGTCCTGAGGAGAACGGTCCCTCTGCTCTCGTCTTTGTTTGTATTTGGGACAAAGAAAAATTCGATCCCAGCGATAGTGTTACAGGACACACACGCATGTAGAACACCTATTGAATTCAGTCTATGTCGAGGGCAAACGAAGAACGACAAAGGAAAAATACTTTTATCTTTGTATACTTATAGATCGCTCGATGGGAAATTCAAGTGGGCATTTATATAAACAGATTGATTGCGTTCTTATGAATATCTAACGGCTTGTTGATAAGTTCGGTTTAAATTACAGAGAAATATTCCCTTACGTACGATGATTTGTCTTACATTGTTTGTATTATCTGTATTACAATAACTTAATAGCTATACAATAATTTATAAAGTGTATAATGCTTTCTCTATATTATTTATTTGTTAAGTGAAGAGGAATTTTCGGAATGTCTGACGTTCTTGAAGTCCAAGCCCACGGTGACACACAAGCTGCACAAAGTCATGGCAAAGGATTTGTACGAGAGTATGCATGCAGATCTGGAGACGATGCTGACTGAGGGAAATCTGTCTGATGGGCTTGGAAAGGTGAAGAAATTGTCGCTGGAGACTAACGAAAGTCCTGAGCACATTGCCTGGTGTGTATACAAGTTATTTATTATTTATTTTATTTAACAAGGAAATCTTTATTTATTTATGAATATTTGATTGCAGGCGACCCCCAGGTGATGTGTTTCAACATTTGAGAACTCCGGACGCAGAAAGAATTCGTGAGGAGTGTGAGAGACTGCAGAAGGACGTGGAGGAACTGGAGACCGAAAATAATTTGCTGCTGGAACGAGTGAAAGAAAAAAGGGCTGTGGCTCAACAAACAGAGGGCAGAGTCAGTCGTGCAATGAAGTCTGGCTGCTTGGCACTCACACAAATGGATAAATCTGCTCGTGTCATGCAGAAGTACTTTGAAATTCTCAATAACGAGTAAATTCTTTATCTGTTCTAATGAACTATTAATTTTTATTTTATTATTGTACAGCTTTGTTAAGAGTTCATGTAATTATTGTCTGTACAGTCATTATTCAATCACTAATCTACATATAAATGAAAATTAATTAATTGAATTCAATGATATTCTGTATTCTTAATTAACATTGTATTCTTTCTCTACTGTTTTCAGTTGATTCAATTTTGTTAATAGCTTCTCTCTGCATTGCTGGAGCTCGTTCAATTTCGCCTGCAGCTCTTGAAGCAATTGATTGTCCTGCACGAAAAAGGAAAGATAATTATTCTTAAATGGTACTAAACATTCTTCGTTTGCTACAAAATTACCTGATCAACATTAGCAGAAGAAGATTCTTTCATCTTATCAAACTCAATCTTCAATCGATCTTTAGCTTCCCTAAGTTCATCAATGTCCCCCTGAAGAACCTCAGCCATACCATCAGTCTGAACACCCAATGGACGTGTCAAAGTTAAATAAGTCTCCCTAACTTTCTTCATCTCCTCCCGATATCTTTCCCCCTTTTTCTCATTGCATCGTACAATATGATGAGCTTTATCTTGCAGCATTTTTACATCATTTATCGCCTCCTCGACTGCCAATCGTTTTTGTCCATTCTCCTCAATATTTCTTCTATACACAGCAGTCTCCTCCAACATTTGTTGTATCATCCCCTTAAAATACTCTTCACTTCTCGGAATTTCCATATTCATCCCCCTCAAAAACCTTTCAATTCCCTTTACAATGATTTCAAATCTCCCGCCAACGGCTTTTCCCGCGCAAAATCCTTCCCGCGCTCTCATTGGCTCCGTCCGGCCAATCAGAACGGTTCGAGCCATTCAAAAGTTCACCGCGCGTTCGCTAGATGTCCTCACCGTGACTGTATAGGCACACGCAGTCGTTAACGCATTCTGTGGTTCGCCATTGCGTCGTCGTGCTGTCGAAGTTTTTGTGTTATTGTGTGAGTGAAAATCGATCGGGAATCAACGAGCTTATCTTCCCAACGCATGTATTAAGTAAGTATAACATTAATTAACAATAATTATGCATATTATCAAACATCTTTTAACCTAAATTCATAGGAAATAATCGATTAAGCGCCTTTGGGTTATTTGGGGGTTAGTTTTGTCGCTCACGCCTGACCAGCCCTCTTTCGTGCGCGTGGTAAAGCCTCTCTTCGCCCTCGTCGTCGTCGGCTTTTATTTTTTTTTTTTTGTTGATACAATTGAGAGGAAAAAAAGACAAGAAATCCGTGAATTCTGGGCTTGAAATGCATTGAGATAGAGGGGGGGTTGAAAAGAAACAATGGCGCCGACTCTGCAAATGACCTCGTAAACGGGGAGGTTAGTTTTCCATATCCAACGTAAATTGCGCCGGCCATCGCTGGGGGGGAGACTAAAAAAAAGCGTTGGACTTGCTTCTATCTCACTCCCCCCCCCCTGCTTGGACGCGTGGAATGACGCTGCAACAATGTCGTTCGACGCGTTATCGAACTGATAACAGAATGTTCGTCTTGCTTTGCTCAATGATGCTAGAGAGCATTAGGAGGTATTTACAGGCTTCGAGATCGATTCTACTTACTTGGTGTTTGCCTGATGAAAATGCTCTGAAAGGATGATGAAAAGAAGGGAAATAAATGTAGAATTTGAAGAGAATGGGATATTCAATGACAACGTGTGAGAGATCGTAGGTATAATATGTATAATTTTGTAGAGATTAGATTGTTTTATCAATGGTTTTAATTGGATTTCTCTGAAAGCTGAACAAGGACGTGTATATATGTGTGTAGTATATTGATGTTTTTATCTTGGAAATTAGTTAAAGCAATTTGGATGGATAATGGAATTTTTTGGGGAATGAGAGAGAGAGAGAGAGAGAGAGAGAGATTATGCAAGGAATGTTTGTAGTGGAGCAATAAAAGGGGATAGTTATGTGAAATATTTTAGACGCGTTTTATTTTTACGAATATCTTGGAAACTTTGAGGGATACGATAAAATTGTATTGAAGCTTTTTTGTGGGGAATTAAATTCTCTACAAAAAAGGTCCTTTGCATTTTTGTCGTATCACGCATAGTCTTTGAGCTTTAATCGTTTTTGTTTGTAACAAATTATTTTTTTTTTTTTGTCAAAAAAATCTGAACAAATGATTTTCCGAGATATCTTGAAAACTACACGTGATACGATAAAATTACATGAGATCTTTTTTATGAGAAATTAAATTCTCTACAAAAAAGGTCTTTTGCATTTTTGTCGTATCACGCATAGTTTTTGAGGTTTAATCATTTTTGTTTTTAACAAATTACTTTTTTGTCAAAAAATCTGAACGAATGATTTTCCGAGATATCTCAAAAACTACACGCGATACGATAAAATTACATCAGATCTTTTTTGTGGGAAATTAAATTCTCTACAAAAAAGGTCATATGTAATTTTGTCGTATAGCGTATAGTTTTCGAGATATAATTAATTTTATGAATGATTTTAATAGAAAACTTTTACCGAGTCGCTACAGAATTGTCTCTTGGTAGATTCGAATTTTCAACATTACTGGAGTTATTATGTTTCTCTCGTAAAAGGAAAGTAGTGGACAATTAATCATCAGTAAATACCGGGGGTCTAATGACAGTTGTTGAGAAGTTACACTTCGACGCGTCAGCTAGGTAATTCCAACAAACTCCCAGTAATTTCATGATTTATTAAGCTTCGCTAAGAGACAATTCACAATGTCTCATTTTCTTCATCTTCATCCATCTCTCTATTCTTTTAAACTCAATTAATCAATTGAGAGCATTCCTTAGCTCTTGGATTTCTTATCTTCGCTCACGAAAACTTGGTAAAATTCAATTTCGAAAGTTCCTAGGTATGGACAAGTTGAACCTGTTATGTGGCTTGACATTTACATGTTAGACCTTTAGGAGATTCTCGTGGATATATTGGGGATTCTCTAAATTTATTTGCTGATCAATCCTACTCCTTTTTATCTCTTTTGTGACAGTCAGTTAGTAATAACAATAAATAGCAATGTGCATTAGGATGCTCTGAGGGAAATGTTCAGCCGATTATATGCTAACTGATGTACTCTGCTATTACTTTAACTTCCCTCTTCCTCTCTCTCTCTCTCTCTGTCGTCGTTCGACATCATTCGACGGCTTGCGTCGCGACGGCACAACAAAGCGTTGCCAGGACGACAGGGCAGCACGCGGTTGCCATCACAAAACTTTGAACTTGTGCGACTGCAAACATTATATGTTCGGCGCCCACGCGGCCGACTCCGAATGTAGCATTACATACACGCCCATCAAACACGCGAACGAGGTCCTCTGTGTGTTACTGCTTTTCACGCACCGTCTTCTCGGGTCACTGCAGATGTCGTAAAAAAATAATAATAATAATTTTTTAACTAATTATCAGAAAAAAAATAATTTGGAAAATTTTAGATATTTTCATTTTTACAAATATCTTGAAAAGTATGAGAGATATGATAGAATGTTATTGAACCTTTTTTGTGGGAAATTAAATTCTCTAGACAAAAGGTTCTATGCATTTTTATTATATTTTACATAGTTTTCAAGCTATGGTCATTTTTGTCTTTGATTAACTTTTTTACTTTTCTTCACCTTTATTTTTCTCGATAAAATCATCCATCCAGGTTTTTCGAGATTTCTCGACAACCATACGAGTTACGATAAAATTGCATCAGACCTTTTTTGTAGGAAATAAAATTCTCTAAATAAAAGGTTCTATGCATTTTTATCGTATCTCTCATAGTTTTCGGGCTATGATCATTTTTGTTTTTAATTAATTTTTTCCTGTTTTTCACCTTTATTTTTCTCGATAAAATCATCCATCCAGATTTTTCGAGATATCTCGACAACCATACGAGTTACGATAAAATTGCATCAGACTTTATTTATAGAAAATTTAATTCTCAACAAAAAAGATCCCATGCATTTTTATCGTATCTCACATAATTCTCGACCTACAATAATTTTTTTTTATTTTCACCAAATTGTTTTTTTCTCAAAAACATCATGCATCCAGATTTTTCGAGATATCTCGAAAACCACACGAGTTACGATAAAATGACATCAGACCTTTTTTGTAGGAAATTAAATTCTCTACAAAAAAGGTCATATGCAATTTTCCTCTATTTCGCATAGTTTCCATTATACACTCAATTTCGTGAAAACAATTTCCATAAACTTTCCTATTTTGACCTATCATCTCCTAGTACCGCTTCACAACTATACTGAATTTATTTTATGAATATTCCCAGTAGGCTCTACAGAGACAACGATCATCCAGATAATTTTTATTAGACAGTTATATACTCCTATCTCGTCATTCATCTTGTGAATAAACAGTTAATGCCCATTCGACAGGTCGTATAAAAGTCCTCTGTTGTCACACTACAATTCAAATCGATGTCAACAGCTTCGCTTATGTACTTCCTTCGAGCACGTGGATAATATGGATGGGATTCCTTTACCCTTTTTGTCATAATTTAAGCAAGAGACCGCACGTGTGCAATCGCAGTCTTTCATATTTTTGCCCCGACCCACGATCAGCAACGAGGGAATATTTGATCATGGACATGTGTGTGTCCACATTCTCGAGATTGAGAGTGTGATGAGAGATGGAGGGAGATCATGAGGCACGCGCAAGGTCACCTTAAGAAATCATTAATGCGGTTGCACAAGTAAAGGCAATTGCAACAGCTGTGGTCTCTTTTGCTTCATTCCGCAGTAGGGAAGCTCTCTCCCTTCTTATAGTTATTTATTTATTTTTTATTCGTTTCCACTACGACATTCTTTATCTCTTTCTTCGTCTTATACATTCGAATTTTCCCGCCTCTGTACTTGGATTGTGCCTCCTCCTCCTCCTCCTCCTATCGTGGCTTCCATATGTGGGGAATGCAACCGACTCGTGCGTGCTATGCTTCCACATATAGAAATTGCGCTGTCCACCTGCTTGGAAATTAATCTGCGAGTCGCGTAAGCGTAAAACCACTTTGGCGACATTCTTTGTCTTCATGGAGAGTCATTAGGACATGTGACCTACTGTTGTCACGAAGGAGAATCATAAAAAATAATGGGAATTGTCGTACGAATTTATTGGTGTGTCTTCAGGTCAATTAAACGTTGAGATATTGCGTTGACCTACACAAGACTGTTGAGAGGCCTTCGACGAGTTTGTCTTCCAAGGAGAAGAATGGCTTTGTTCATGTAATAGCAATGATGTTACAGCCTCCATGGTGATGATCCATCTGAATATATAACTGACTGACCAACTGATCCCTGTATGAAATTCTTTTATGTATTACTTCATAATTCATAAATAATGATTTTTATGTCTGTATTGCTCATCAAAGAGAGAGAGAGAGAGAGAGAGAGAGAGTTTATTAATGTTTTTATGGTTTATTAATAAATTCTGCTTTTCATTAGACTAACATGAGCTGCATGCGAGGACTTGTAGCGAATTCCTCAGAGACATTATGAATGTTATGATGGGTTATATGTTGGAGATGTATGATAATTAAATTAATTCGTAACGGTGTTTCGTTTGGAATTTGTACATTTTAAATTGAGGGTTTTTGATGTTGCAGTGGCACATATTTATGTGGTAATTTCGTGTAACCTTGCTCTTTTACACACTCTCGCCACACGATCGACAATCGGAAGTAGATTGATTGAATGTGCTTATATCGTAGGAATAAGGAGGAAGGCGATGGCCCGAAATCCACTACACACACATGACCACCTGTGAATAATTTGTGAAAGAACGGAGCCATGTTTGGGGTTTGGATTCTAATCGGCACACGCGATCTTGGCACATTGACCACATCAATTGATTTCCCTCTACTTATATCTTTTCGTTTTGTTTTTCCTCTGATAAAAATTTTTTCGTTTACTAAATTCGACATATCTTGGAAAGCGTAGGAGATACGATAAAAATGCATCGGACCTTTTTTGTAGAGATTTTAATTTCCTACAAAAAAGATTCTATGAAATTTTATCGTATCTCCTATAATTCTTGAGATATCAACGAAAATTGATCATAGTAAGATTTTGGTTTTGGAAGAAAATGCCTTTCACTAAATTCATCATAGCTCGAGAATTATGCGACATATGACAAATTTACATCAGACCTTTTTTCTAGAAAATTAAGTTCTCTACAAAAAAGGTCCTATGCATTTTTCTCCTATCTCCTAAACTTCTCGAGTTAGCTTTAAAAAAAATGCAAATTTTTTTGACTCATGCCACACATCAAGTCCGACACCATTTTAGACGCATTCTTACTCCTCACGCTCCATTCTATTACATCAACATTCCCTTTTTTGTCCTCCGTCATCGTGACTATTTCTTCGACATGCCGAGCTGTTTTTAGGCGTCAAAACTTCGTCGTCGGGGGTCGTCGACTCGCGCGGCCATATTTAGAAATGAAAAGGAAGAAAGAAAAAAAAGAAACGTAGATTTCGCTGTGACAACGTAAGTGTACGTCGCACAGGGATATTGGACGAGAACTATAAGCCACTATTATCGCTATTACTGTAACCGGCAAAATTTGCAGTCGTACGACGATCTAGACAGGCCAGAGAAGAGGGAAATATAATGAGAGCCTACACCGAGCGAAGCGAGTATATAAGATAGATCCGCGGTTGAATTATTGAGGATGGCGTGCGGCGAGGAGTCGAACATTATATGTACATATATATATATA
>JABSMT010054545.1:0-11467 GCA_018902335.1 Eumacrocentrus americanus
TAGTATAAAATATTTTCTTTTGTGTCAAAGCATATTGCATTGTCAGCGAATATGTTCTGGAATGGTCGCAATAATTTTAGCTATAATATATTTTTAATGGTCAGCACATTTACTCTTCAATTAAGACTTTTGAAGCAAGGCAGTTAGCCTGTAATAATTTTATTTTATTATCGTATCATCAACGACAGAGTTCGTATGTCGAGCTTCCATATATAACATTCGTGTCTGGTTCCTCGAAGATATAAAAAAAACCGGTTGAGAAATTTAAATCAAACTGTTTATAACTCGTGAGGTGATTAAACCTGACTCTGGACATCATGTCAAAAGCTTCCTGGATGACGTACATCACATTTGCCATAATATTTATGGTGAGTAATGAATGTGGAATATTTTTAACTTCCATCTACCTACTTCACAACGAGGAAGTGCAGTTGTCTTTTATTATTATCACTTCTCATCAAGATAAACATCAATTACATGAAGAAGAAGAATCAAAAACTGAAGTAATTCTCCTCTGTTTGCAGCAGATTTTAGCTGTATCAAATGCAGAAAGGCTGACCAAGGAAAACAAAGAGCTTTTGAAGAAGGTAACCGAGCTATTATCTTCCTATCAACCAACAATGTCTGCGATTGATGAAAGCTCCATAGAACGAACTGATAGACTCAACCGAGCCATGGAAAGAGCCATGGAATTTGTCAATGTTATAGGACAACTGGACAGCTTCATCAATGACAAAGCAAGAGTGTTCTTGAAGAAACTAAATGCAATGTATGATGTCGAAGAGGCCTATTGATACAAAAACAGTAAAAACATACCTTTTCAATTAGTTTTTTATATCATAAATTATGCTTTTATATTTTGAGTTCATTGGTGTGTTGGATATATCCAAAATATATTGACTCGTAACTTACCTGTGTATATTAAATAAATCAGATGAGTATTCACAAAAAAATTCTTGGATAAGATCGGTCGTCGCTAAATGGTAAACGGAGATAAGTCGATGAAAAAGTTTTATTGAAATCTTTTACAAAATGTATCATATCTCGAAAACTCTGCAAGATACGCCAAAATAATAAGGGACCTTTTTTGTAGAGAATTCAATTTCCTATAAAAAAGGTTCAATAAGATTTTATCGTATCTCTCAAATTTATCGAGATATTTGTAAAAATGAAAATGTCTAAATGTCTTCACTCCTTAACGATGGAGTTATCTTGTTTTGAATCAGCTCAATCCCTCAATGGTCAAAAGAAAAGGGCTTAATGATTCATCTGATTACAGTACAGGCATTCCCAGAAGGTTCTTATTAATAGCTTGACCTGTTCCATAAATATATGTACTTGATCGTAAGTCCTTTACGTTAATGACAGTCTTCAGTCCATGTCCAAAGCATTTCTATTGTATACAGAAGACCCAAATTCCGCACAGCCATCATTTCTCGTTGAACCTTGGGCCCTAGAACATCATTATTATATTAGTTGGATATCTTTCAACCACGTGTACACATAATCATGGCAGCATTTGTGCTGTGGATTTGTCTCTTAACATTTTTGCCTCATGCAATATCGACTACTGATCATTGTAAATTGTGTAAAGATCACACAACGTGTCAATTCAAGGTAAGAAATATATATTTATTAACAATTAATTCAACATGTTCTGTAGTATCAAATACCCATAGCTCAACGACTTGAGTACAAAATCTGTTGTACATGAACTCTCTTTTATGGGAGATTGTTTATATTAAAAAAGTATTTGAATTGATTTAGGGAAGCAGTCCAACATGTGGAGAAAATAGTGAGAGTGGTGTAATTTCACCATCAGAAGCACAAAAAATCGTAAACGTTCACAATTTCTTTCGAGCGAAGATTGCCAAGGGCTTGGAAGCACGTGGTGCTCCAGGGCCTCAACCACCAGCCGCAGATATGAATGCCCTTGTTTGGGACAATGAGCTTGCTAAAGTAGCACAACAATGGGCTGATCAATGCACTCTGGATTATGACAAATGCCGAAGTGATCGTAAGTCAAATAAATTGATTGTTTTTTGTATTATTTAAAGAATTTCCTATCAAAAAGGCCCAATTCAGTAGTGAAGCGGTAAAAGAAGATAACTCGAGAATTATGAGAAATTTTAGTCACTTTCATTTTTACAAATATCTCGAAAACTTTGATAGATACGAAAAAATCTTATTGATCCTTTTTTGTAGGAAATTGAATTCTCTACAAAAAAGATCCTTTGTCTTTTTGTCATATTTCCTATACTTTTCGAGATATAATCAATTTTATCAAAGATTTTATTGAAAAAGTTATCTCGACTTATCTTCATTTAAAGAAATGTTTTTATTTGTTTTTTTAGCTCGATTCCCAGTTGGTCAGAATATATTCATCACAACTGTGTCATCTAAAACTGACTGGAGACGGGCAATCACTGCTTGGTACAAAGAAGTAGCACGATTCGACAGACATAGCGTTGCTAAACTTAAATCGAATGAAACTGCTGGCAACTACACCCAAATCGTTTGGGCCAAGACAAGACACATCGGTTGTGGTCGCACAACGTATGGAGCTCCTTACAATCTTCCAGAATCTCATCCTGCAGCACAATCACCTTTCATTGATGAAGATAAGGCGGATGATACTCGAGGCAAGAGACAGGACAGTCTTGGTTTCTTTGGTGGTGCGTTTTTTGATCCCGCTGGAGCTAAAGGTGCTCTAGGTAAATATTTAATCTCAATGGGCAGTCAAATGATGATTCACATGACTCCAAGCCCGACAGAACGTCCATCAGGCATTTATATTAATATTGGTGGAAAACTCGATGAGAATGGTGTATTAGATATATTTGTTGAGCCAAACTCTGACGCTTCCATGACCACCACCACCAGTAGGCCTCCTTTGATCTTAACACAGCCAGATAACTCGTATGATGATGTATTTGATCTCGATATACTTAAGTATAAACCTTTGAAACCAATCACCACCATCATACCACATCCACCTGAACAATCAACTGATTTTGATGATGGAATGGGAAGTAACAGACTCGATAAATCGCCAAACAAATCTCCTACTTCTACTGCTACTACCTCGTCTCCATTACAAAAACCAGCTTTCTCTGATGTTAATGATCAGACATTCATTAACAATGCTATCAATGCGATTTTTGGCATCAATCGTAAACCAAAGATCACTACTACGACTTCGCCTCCATTATTGCAACCGCAAAACATCTTTGATGGCATCTATCCAAACAATGTGTTCTATCCAAACGATAGATATTATCCTAACGGTGCCTTTTATCCTGATAATTCATTTTATCCAGATGGAGGCTTCTATCCAAACGACCAGCTTTATTACCCGAATAATCCAGTTAATCCTAACGGTGGATTTTATCCGAGTCGTGGATGGTATCCAAATAACGAAGCTTTCTATCCAAACGGTCAATACCATCCAAATACAGGATTTCATCCTGACAACACATTGTATCCATCAAGTAATGGATTCTATTATCAGCAATATTACTATCCAAGTGAGCAATTGCCTTCAAGAGGTGAATCTAGTTATGCAAATGGTGGCTCGAATGAAGGTGGTAACATGGATTTGAGGAGTGAATTTTATGCAAAACTCAACATGATAAGAAATCAGGTTTTCTCGAGACATGGACGAGTGATTCGCTCAGTTTCTGATAAAAAAGACAACGTTCCAAATGAAGGAAAATCATCTTTGATGGGCAGAGACCAGATTCTCGTTTGTAACTATGGACCAGTTGAAAACTTTGTTGATCAACCGGTTTATACGAAGGGCAAGGCTTGCTCCAAGTGTCCACCTAACACCACGTGCAAAAAAAATTATGGACTCTGCTTTGAAAAGAATATTCAACTTTGAACGTTAATATCAATTCAGAATATTAATTATAGTAATACTCATGACATGATATCCTATGCATATATAAAATTAATCTTATATCCAACTGTCTACTGTCATCAATAATAATTCTCAGAAGATTATTGGGTAATATATAATTAATTAAAGACAAACGACTATTTTGTATATCTCTATCCTTAAGTTCCTGAAAGAAAAAAATTATTTAGATGTCTTTAATCATGTAAATAAGTTAAGCAAAGGCTCTTTGATAATGTGTTTATGATCTACAAATTATCATCCTTGAATATGCATCAGTGACTATGCGAATCCAACATTCACACTTTCCTCATATTTTTTTAATTCATACACTTCGATATCGATAAAAGTATTTCAGTAAAAATATTTAAGAATATATACCAAGAGACAATCTAATTTTCTTCTTTTTTAAAATTTATTGCAGATAATGTATATGGTCTGTTTCTATATAGTTAGAGAAAATAATTGAAAGATATTGTGGACTTACGACTAAACTATGTTGTTCTTGGTGAAAAGAACAGTTGGATTTCTTGGGGTAGCCATAAGTCATAGCGATTCTTTCATTTTCATCTACGTCAACCTGGAGGAAAATAATTTTGGAGTATTCTCCATCAGGCAGCGTTTTGATTTTGGAAGCAACAAAATGTCTGGGTTTATACCTACCAAGTCGCAGTGAAATAGATGACTGCGAGGTCGTCTCCTGCCTCATTCAGCATCTTGCGAAGATCATCCTTTCAATGATTTATACGTGAAAATAACATTTCTGGTCATTAAAAGAAAGACCCGTCCACGGCATTGAACAGAGAGAGAGAGAAAGAAAGAGATGCAACCGTTGGACTTAAATAATAAACATACTGCTAACGATTGTCTTGACAACAATGTATCATTTTGAACAACTGAAACAAAAAAATAAATGTCAATCATCTACATTTTGTAATAACCATTACCGTTAATAGTTATAATCAAAAACATCCATACATAACCCTACTAAAGATCATGTTTACTCTGCAAACTCTGCCGCTGTTCTTTTTGACCCAAAACAAAAGTTCCCCGACCTTTCTTCAAACACCGAAAGTGTCATCTATCGGACACGCCATAAACATTAAAAAAAAAACGAAACGATTTCATTGGTCAACTCAATATCCAACTATCCAATGAAACGTTTCACCTCCAAAAACGCCATCAAATCCTCTAAAAAACCCATTCACAAATGAATAAATTAAAATTTCAACATCCTTTTAGAAATCTTGAAGATTATCATCATGAATTTTAAAGAATTCGACCGTTAAAATTTGAATTTCGCGCCATGTCCCCTAGAGCGGCGTTGTGATTCGCCGATTGACGGGACAATCACCGCTCGCCGTCACCGTGCGAACGGGGACATCGGGCCAATTGGGCGAATTTCTATACGCCAAAGTTTATTCTCCCGTTCACCACATGGTGAAATCACGAAAAATTCGATAACAGCGAGTCGAATCAGAAATATCGTGGGTGTCGTCACGCGAGTACGAGGACGCGTGGTACACGCGATAAACAGACGGAGAAACACATTTCCGTCTCGACGGACGGTTACTCCTCTTTCTATCTCTCCTTCGCCACTCTCTCTCTCTCCCTCTCTCTCTCTGTACAGTTTACGAGAGGAACAAGGGGGTACAGACGTGCGCCAAGTTACGTCACACGCGAGACACACGAAAATATAATTTTCCGTGGTGGCCGAAAGATCGGCTATCCCTCATATCCGTCGTTGTCGATTATCCCTTGTCCACGAGGTGTGGCCCGGTAATTTATTTTTCGTTCTTTTTTAAACAAAAGCCTGTCTCATTGTGAACTAGTAATACGTGTTTACCATCGTGCGCCCCATCTCGGAGCAATAATCCAGGCGCGTCATCAGCATAACCTAAAAATCTCATTCGTTCATGTTGCAAAATTCCACGGGCATAATCCTGCCCAGCTTGTTGTCTTGTCGTAGGTAACATTATCGTTGTTAGCCACCCTCCCCCCCCCCCCCCATAAAGTGGCATTAATTATTAAAGCAAGCCAACGAACTTCGTGTCCCACGCAAATATTAATTTCATTGCGCTTGAGGATATCCACCGGAAATTATTCAAAATTCCGGTCCCCACTAGGAAACGAGAAGGCGCCCAGCGAACAGGCGATAGATATCCGCGAATCGGTGGCGAAGATACATCGTCAACTGGCAGGATGAATAACAAGAGAAAGAATCGTTCTAATCCAACTAGGTAATTGATTTTGTCTTTATTGCAATTTTATAGATTAATTTTGTTGATTAGTTGTCGCAACAAGTTTTGACAAACATGATAATGACAGTGTTACTTGAAAATGAGTCATGTGATAAGAGCCAGAGAATAGTTATGGAAAAGCAGCTCTTTGAGTTGGACAGGGCATCTAGGTTTCTCGTAGAATATGTATTTACTTGAATATGTAATGAGTAATGAGTCTTTGTCATTTTTTGTATCACGTTTGTATTTATTTTATGGTCAATGTATGTGTTGTAATAATTGGGATCCATTGAATTGATGTTGTAGATCCCCGCGGGCCCGGGGTCCCCAAGAAAGGAGTGTCGTTCCCGAGGGTGTTTACAATAATGCCCATTTTATGCACGCAATAACCAGTCATGTTGGCAACACAGTACAGGTAATTGAAGAAATTCCATTTGAATGCTGTCTGTTTGACAATGAATATTTGAAGATCTCATTGTGTTTTGTCTTATTTCAGATTCAAACACAAAATGGCTCGCTATACGAAGGAATATTCCGTACTTTTTCAAGCCAATTTGAAGTAGTATTAGAAATGGCTCATCGTGTAGATAATTCTGGGAAGATTTGTGTTGACACAGTCGTTGAGAAACTTATTTTCAAGCCGCAGGATATAATCACAATGTCTGCTAAGGACGTGGACTTGGATTATGCAATAAGGGACACATTTCAAACTGATACAGCAATTAGTAAGTTTAATGGTTTAATAGGGGAAAAAGAACTTGAACCATGGGACGCGCCTGTAGCAATGAATGGAGACGATTTTGATTTGGATGGGACTGCGGTAAGTCTTTAAAGATTTCTTAAGTACAAAAGTTCTCGTTGAAGATTTATTTATTGAAATGTTTATTTTGCAGAACGGCTGGGATGCTCATGAAATGTTTCGTAAAAACGAACAAATTTACGGTGTGCAATCGACATTCGAGCCGTCCCTCGTTGGCTACACTCTTCAACTACAGCGCAAAGACACAAAAGAATTCAAGGATCAAGAGCAGAAAGCTGCAGAGATAGCCAATGAAATAGAGGCCCAGCCAAATCACAAAGCACGATTGGACCTTGAGAATGGCGACGAGGAGGAACGTTTTGCTGCAGTAGTGAGTGTCTTCATTCGTTAAAAAATATACTTAAATATTTTTTCGAACTATTCACAATAACTATTCGACACATTTTACTAATGTCTTTCTTATCAGTATGATTATTTCCGACCTAAAACTTTTTTTTCCATTTTAATTACAGTCGAGGTCTACAAATGAGGGCAAGTACGTTCCTCCCGCAAAAAGAAACAACGTGAATACAGGTAAACTAACACGAGCAACCCCACCACCACCATCGCCTGGTCCAGCCACTGGTAAAAATATGTTCAATCAACCACCACCTCCAGCGGCCACCGTGAATTCTCCACAGACAGGCAACATTCCAGTAGGTGGTCCACCACCGAATCATCCCTTGGTGCAGCATCCAGTGATGGCAATGCCACCGAGTGGTGTCGTTGTGGCTTATAACACGCCACCACCGTTCGTGCCACCACCAACGACGTCTCAACCACCGCCTGCTGTGATGCAGCCTCAGGTGCCGCCTCAACACAACTCACCAATGCCCCAAGTGGCATTTCCACCGCAGCAACAGCAGCCACCACCCAATAAGCTCAATCTCGATAAGAGAGATCGTCCTGGACGGCAGCAAGGCTATCAGGCAGACAAAGCACCTCCTGCGCCTTTTCCACAAGCAAATGTCGCGTCACATCAGCAGCAACAATCTCCCCATCCTCCACACACGCCTCTACAGCAGCAAAATTCATTGGAAGGTCAACGTGGCGAGCTTCACCCGCCAAAGACCGAACACAGGAAGATCCCAACCCCTAGATCGAGGGAGGATCAACAACATGCAGACTTACGACAGTTTTCTTCGGACTTTAAACTCGCTGAAACGCAGACTCAAGAGACTCCACCTCTTTCACGAAAGCAACATCAACAGCAACAACAACAACAACAGCCTCATCATCAAGATGTTCACACGCCCCAATCGATGCAGCAGTCTCATCATCCACCAGTTCATCAACATCCTCCAACTCCACAACAGCAGCAGCAGCAGCAAACACAACCACCACAACACCAAACGCCTCATCAGCCACAGCATCAGCCTATGCAGGAGGAGCCTATTGTTACTAGTAAACCTCCACCGGGCCCGGTGCCCGTGCGGCCTACAACACCGCCTCAACAAGCACAGCGGCAGACTACCCCACCCATGCAACAGCAGCAGCAACAACAACAGCAACAACAGACTCTGGAACCTGTCGTCGAGAAGATAACCACTGCCTTTAAAAAGTCTACGTTAAATCCAAACGCCAAGGAATTCAACCCGAATGCCAAGCCGTTCACTCCGGTGAGTAGATATGTAAGACGATTTCCTCACTCTATTTATTATATTTTATTTTATGCAACATTGTAGATAATAATACTGAGGAGTAGTAATAATTATGTGAAGTAAGTTGTCTTCATTAATAATTAAGGCAATTTATCTCGTTTAATAGTAATTTTTATCAGATAAAATCAAATGAAAGTAATCATTGAGATGTACAATATTAATTATCCTACTCTTTATTATTATCTCTGAACTTTTAAATTCACTTTATAAAATAAATAATCATCTGTTTTAGCGTTCACCAAGTACACCGACTCCAAGCAGACCCCACACACCGCAAACTCCTCAATATTCCGGTGCGATGCCCACCACAGTCGTCATGACTCCAGCCTATGTAATGACCAGTCAACCACCATCAGCATTTTCGCAACAGGCCCAACCGGTGACTAGATACCGGAAGGGTCAGTATCTAGGTATTGTAGCAACCAGCTAATCGTTCTAAATCATTATCATTCATATTTAAAGAAAAATTCCACGCTCTAACGTGGCATTTTGCTTCTTTATCCTTGTTACATTGCCACTGTTTTTCAGTGCCAATGATGCAACATCGTGCGCCAGATCTCGCATCGCAGATGCAAGTCGCTGCAGCGACGGGTCAGCCACTTTTGGCGCCCGCGCCTCTTCATCCATCGTTCCAGGTGCCTTATCCAGGTCAACCGACTTATCAACAAGCTATGGTGCGCATGGTACAGGCTCCACCGCCGCCGCCACACATGGCCTCGCCTTATCATCATCATCATGAGTCGCCAGGGCCGCAGAATCCTGGCCTACAGTACATGGGACCCCATGGCCATCCGCACCAACACCACGTGGGCCAACAGCCACCCAGTCAGGCGCCATCGCCGGCTAATCCCAATCCTCCACACACGCCTGGTGCCTACAATCCACCAGGAACACCACAACCATCGTATCCGCAGCCACCACCACAGGGCCATGCACCAAGTTACCCAATCATGTGTCCGTTGATTCCACCACACATGGCACTTCCACCACAGCACATGCAGTATCTGCAGCCACAACCGCCACCAGGTGCTCAACAGACCATACCAGTTATTTTGCCACACAATCAGTAGCTGCGACGACGACCGAGAAGAGAGAACCGTTAGTATTTCTGCTGAGACGCTAAAAGCCAATGTGGAAACATTATTTTGAGGCGTACAACACGAGAGTATATATTCCATATTTTCCATTCTTGATGTATGCCTCTGAACAAGCGATACTTGAGCCTTTTTTTACCATCGTCATGTCACAATAGTTTCTGGTGCTGAATATCAATTAATTTTTGTCACAGGATTTTTTATTTGCGGGAGAACTTTTTTTTATTTGAATTTTTATTTTTTTTTCATATAATCTTTTTTCTCAGCTTTCTACTAGATACTCATGTACCTTAATATTTGTTTTTCATCAGGTACTTGAGGTCACTATAAATCTTCTTTCTTATTATATAAAACCAAATTTGAACAAAGTCGGGAAGAACATAAAAGAAGAAAGCACCGCGTCTTACAACACGTGTTCTCAAGTATTGCATGTTTCCTGATCCTTGGAAGTATTCTCTCTCGACTATGGAACGCTTTTTTTTTCGTTCCATATTTGTCTGACTCAGTCGTCGTGTCAGGTCCTCTGCAATCGTCCTTTCGAAACGATTTCTTTGATAAAGATCGTGGGTTAAAAGGTGAAACAGTAGGCTTTTGCGCGAAATTTCGGGGCTTTCGCGCAAAGAATTCTCTTATTTAATTTCTCGGTCCCCGGTTTGTTTTATTATCAGTCGATTCACTAAATTATTTCTGTCGTACTCTTTTCGACTGTCATCATCGTCAACGATGTGACAGTTTTGATATTGACTCTGTCTATTATCAGTCCGGTATCTGTTTCCTCGGGAAACATTCTCCATGTGCCGGTTCGCGACTCGTCAAACGATTGCGAGCATAATCACGCTCGTTTAATTGAAAACACGCATTTGATTCGAAAGAGTTAGATACTAAACGAATGCAAATTTAAAAGGAAAATTAAGAAGAAACAAACAAGAAAGAAAAAAAAAACTTCCTCAAAGTGCTAGATCACAAATGAAGGCCTTCCTCAAGTGACTTCTCAACTCGTCATGTATGCTCACTGTTGTGTGTTCTTGAATTTTCATTACAAGAACATTTCCTGCAGCTGTAAAGCTACGAGGACTGTACTATTACCATCATCATTGTAGCCCATCCCTGCTACGCTCTGTGTAGTTCAGAAACAAAAAAAAAAGAAATGAATCTGATATAAATAATAACCAACGTCGCAAGAACGACTCTCCGTGTACGTGCCCGCATGACTTTTGTTATTAGGTCTGGAACCGATCGTCGAATTTTACAAACAATGTAACGCGTCGACACTTGAAAAAAAAAAAACTGAATATCGATTGAAGATTTTAACAGAGAATGATTGAAACCATGTTTAATATCACATCATTGCGAAGTATACAATATTGTCTGATACACGAAGCTTCATTGGCGTGAGAATGTTGCCGGGGAAACCCCTGGGATGTTTAAATTCGACAGACGTATTAGAGTATGTTAGTGTAATATGCTCGCGCAGAGCAGTCAATCATCGTCGCTCTGCGGATTGTTGATAATGAGATTTTTGTTACGAGATGATGCTGAATGATGTGTATTGTGTAGAAAAACGAAAACCGTCGACGATGCATTGAAAGACAATTTTAATGACCTCGTCGACATGAACGAAAGCTCGAGCTTTATCACGCGAGGAATTAAGTATATATTAACTCGGCTTTGCAAACGTTTATCGCAGACTATTCAGTGGAACCAGGGAAAGCAAAAAAAAATAATCTACTGCAATAATGAACTCTGTTTATCAATTTAAATGTCTATATATATAT
>JABSMT010054556.1:0-11465 GCA_018902335.1 Eumacrocentrus americanus
AAGGAGATAAGTCAAAAATTATCGAAAATTTTTGACATTTTCATTTTTACAATTATCTTGAAAACTTTGAGAGATACGAAAAAATCTTATTGAACCTTTTTCATAGGAAATTAAATTCTCTACAAAAAAGGTATCCTGATTTTTTATCGTATCTCCTATAGTTTTCGAGATATAATCAATTTTGTCAAAGATTTTAATGAAAAAGTTATCTCGATTTATCTCCTTTTACCGCTTCACTACTGAATACACTTCGAGTCATTTTCATGCAATCTCTTTCATCTATATCCATGGATTAGCATTAATTAGAAGGCCTTTGAGTTGTATTACACAGCTATCTACATAAGGGCTTGGAAAGTCGTGAGATTAAACAGCTTACAAAAAGTAGCTCCTTCCGTAGCACGTGGCTCTGAGTATCCGGATAACAGCGTGTCGGGTCACCTCTACCCAGACAACAGACGTCCGGACACAGCGTTCCAGCGGTACCGGAATTCACGCCTGAGCGGCGAGTTCCACTCGGAGATAACCGGAAGGAGCTTAAGCGAGTGTCTGGACGAGTGCCTCAGACAGACGAGCTTTCAGTGTCGAAGTGCCGTGTACTCTGAGCACTATCACACTTGTCGCCTAAGCAGATTCAACCAGCGTGATGGGCACCGGATTATTTACGACGCTGATTACGATTACTACGAAAATCTTATGCGTAAGTCCTTTTTGCTTTTACTGTTAGCCCTGGTAAAAGCAGAATAAATTCATAATAATACATTATTCATTTTTCTAGATCAATATTTAGATGGAGACAAAGATAATCCCAGTTACAGACCTGATCCTGTAGGACAGGACACGAATTATGGAAGACCTTTCCTTGGACGCCCTGGTAATCCTAAAAAGAAATTAATAAATTAATTTACAAAACAAAAGTAAATAAATTTAATACATTTTCTAAAAACATTTCAATATTAACTTACAGGTTATCCATCAGATGACTATGACAAGGGCTATCCTAGTAGCCATGGCGACCGCTACCCAGATCACTACCCTTTCCCAGCAGACCGATATCCCAGCAGCAAATACCCAAATTCGTACCCGGACGATCGTTACCCAGACAAATTCCCTGATCGTTACCCAGACAAATTTCCCGATCGTCACCCAGACAGATTCCCAGAAAGATTTCCACCTGCAGGAGATCGCTATCCAGCTATAGGTGATCGTTATCCAATTACTGGAGACCGATATCCCGTCCGAGGTGACCGTTACCCCGTCAATGGTGACAATTATCCCGCAGTGGGCACACCGGGTTATCACAGGTTCCCGCCAGTAGGCCATCGCTATCCCACCGGGCCTGGAAGTCGATATCCAACCACCGGGGACCGCTACCCAGTGAGAGACGACCATTATCCGGCATCTGGTAGTCGATATCCTTACCCGGATGATCCTTTGTCTCGGTATCCAAATACTGGTGCTGGAGGAAGCAGAATTCCATCTGGAAGATATCCTAGTGATCGATATCCAGACAAGGATCTTTATCCAACGCGAGACAGGTAAACAAGAGAATTAATAATTGAATATCATTTCAATTATATACGGAATTTAATGCTTCAAATTAATTAGATATGAAGTTTTAGTTGAATTGGTGAAAGTTCCTTTAATTTTAAAGTTTTCTCAATTTCTTCAAATTGAATTTAAAGACTTCCTGGACTTGTTGGCAATGGACTGTATCCAAATGGCTATGAGGACGATGTACGAGGCATAAAAGGCTACGCAGAACGTCCCTATTACGGTGGTGGAGGAGCGCCATCAGCAGTAAGACCAATAGGTGGATATCCAGACAATGGAATTGGAGGTGGGATCGATGGATTCATGGGTGAAGGTGATCCGTACAATGCTCGACCTGTCAACACAGGCGGTGGCCCCATCATAGGTCGACCACCACTTCTCTCACGTTGTGATGAACAGGAAAATTTCCGTCAAGTTAGTCAAAGGACTCGTGTCCGCAAACCCTTCGTCAGGAGATATACTACTGCCTCAAATTTGGCCGAGTGCGAACGAGAATGTGCGGATGCCAGGGACTTTGTGTGCAGGTCATTTAATTTTAGACCATATGCCGCGCCCTATGGAGCTGAGAGGGACAATTGCGAATTGAGTGACAGAGATTCGAGGGATATGGCCATGGGCAATCCTATTTATTATGACACGGGATCAGATTATGATTTTTATGAGAGAAATAATGGCAGACAGGGAGCTGATGGTGAATGTCTGGATGGTGAGTCAATTAAAAATGGTTTTGACATTTTGTTTAATATTTATTTTAAATTTTTTGGGGGAATTTCAATAAAATATTGTGAATTTTTTTGTTTGACAGTGGGTCAAGTATGCAGCGAAGATGGTATGGAGTTTACATTGAGAACACCTGAGGGTTTTATTGGTAGAATATATACCTATGGTTATTACGATCGATGTTTCTTCCGTGGAAATGGTGGGACTGTTAATGTGCTTCGGATCAGCGGAGCTCAAGGCTATCCAGAGTGTGGGACACAAAGAGTAAAGAGATTCATTCAGTACATTCTCATCATAAATGACAGACTATTAAAAATATTAATTATTAATCCCTGGAATTTTTGTTTAGTATGGTGATACAATGACCAATATAGTCGTGGTGCAGTTTTCGGACTATGTCCAGACAGGCAGAGATAAGCGATTTAATTTGACATGTTTATTCCGAGGACCAGGCGAGGCAGTTGTCACGTCAGGCTACATCGGCGCTGGGTACGACAGGTTAATCTCGCGTAGAAATTTAGTAGTGTTGCGCTGTTGTGAGTCAAGTACTTTAATATAAATCGTATCGTATTCATTTGTAGTAGATCAGGTTCGCCGATACCCATTGAGTATCTCCCAGCTGAAAATACTCTTAGCTCACGGGTTCGACTGCTGATTTTGTATCAAGGTAGACCGACGACGACAATTGCTGTTGGTGATCCCCTCACCTTTAGACTGGAACCCCAAGATGGGTAAAATATTAACAAAATATTTTCTAATTAATTTAAAATACTCTTAGAGCAATACAAAGATTGAAATCAATTTTTTTTAGCTACAATTATGTGACAGACTTCTTTGCAACGAACGTCATAGCCAGAGATCCTTATTCAGGAAGGAGTGTCCAACTTATTGATAGATATGGGTACGGATTAAATGTCAATAAAGTACTCAAAAGGTCTACAACTTAAAAAAAATATTTTTTATTAATATATGTAACGACTTTCTCACCAGCTGTCCTGTCGACAACTACGTGTTTCCGGGTCTAGATCGTCTACGTGAAGGAGACAGTCTTGAAGCCCGTTTCAATGCTTTCAAGATCCCAGAATCAAATCTCCTAGTCTTTGAAGCGACCGTACGATCCTGTAGGGAGGGGTGTCAACCGGCTTACTGCTCCGGAAGTGCTGGCAGGAGCGAGCCTTCTTTTGGAAAACGTAGACGAAGGTCTGTAAACGACACAGAGGAGCTATTGGTTGCCTATGAAAAAAGTTCCACAATAGTCAATGGCACTGGGCTAACGGATGAAAATGAAGAAGAGGAAGAGGAGAACGAAGAGAATGAAGAAGAACACGTCAGAGAGATGATTGAAGTGAGTGCAATCGTTAAAATACAAAGATAAACAATTTAATTAATGTAAAACGATTTAATTATGCAAAATTTTGCTCCAGGTTCTTGAATCTAGACACGATATGTATGAGGACAATACCAACATTATTCAGAAGCAAATCGCGCCTTTGGAAACAATTTGCATTACATCAAATGAATATTATGGATTAGTGACTGCAGTCGTTGGACTAGTGGTACTTCTATCATCAGTCGTGATGCTTTCTTTATTGATATACAGGTATAATTTAACAGCTCTACTTTCAAGTTCTTCATTATTATTCATTATTACTTCATAAAAATTAATTTATGCAGAAAATACGGATACTCGATCATTCGAAAGAATAGAAGCGTCGACAAGGTATTGTCCCGTAGTTCAATCACTGAAGAATCTGGCAGTACACGAGTAAATAATTTTTCCTTCATGAGATCAGGACTACAGAAGCCATTCCAAACATCGTGAGTGATTCAAATAATGTACTGGAATATCGTTAACTAAATGAAGATATATTACTTTCATGTTTATATATATTTTTTGTAGATCTTTGAGTCAAATTTTTAATCATCAAATGTCGTCGACAGCGATGGAAGGCGCGGTGGGATTGACAGTAAATCGAAGAACTGATTTCGATCCCAGTGAACCCATTTACACCGACCCATCATTATTCGAAGTTTCTCGTGGTTCATTGCATCAATCAAAGTCTGCTCGTAACGAGAATCTACATCTTATATGAGACGCTAGTTTAATCTGAGTGATCACCGTACGAAAGCTTAAACGATTCCCTCCTGAAGAATTAATGACAACAGTGAATAATAATGTAAGACTCAATGGCTATCTGAACGTAATCAATCAAATAGTGTTTTTTTTTTGTTTTTCTATTGCTTTTATCGTAATTTTTACAACGCATCTGAAGTTGTAGTTATGCAAAATCGACATCGTTAATTTTCTTGCTCGATGATATCTTACCGTGAATTTATATAAAATGAATTTGATAATTAAGTGTAATAGATTGAATTTTGATATATCTATTTAACAGTAAAGTTAAATATTACTATTCTGACTACTGCAAGCAACAAATATTGGTTGTTCAAAGAAGACTAGTAAAAAAAAGAATGTATGAATACAAAATGAGATGTCATCTTTTTATAAGCCACATCCTACATTGTTGTCATATGTGCGCATCAACATCTGTTTTGAATAATGCCAGCTGGAAGGCAGAGCTCTCTTATTCTGCTCGTGAAGTTCACTGCGTTATTGACTGTCGAGAATTTACCACCAAGCAGTCATCATCAATATCATCATCAGCAGTAGTAGCCTCTCATGCATATGCATTAGAAGGCAAGTCTGTATTTTAGGCATCTATTTATTTTCATTTAGCCGATGTGACCACATCCAATATGTATCCTCTTCCACACAAATTGTATTATCTATTCTTAACTTGACGTCTCATGGTAATAGGTCTTTAAGAATTCTATTCAAACTTTTATATATTCCCAAGGTTCACAATATATAACTACGCTCTCTTTTGGTCTAGGCCCAATTGTTCATAATGAGATGCAAGAGTTGATTTAAAAATCTTGTTCTTTTTAACGTTTTACTACAATTTTTTCCAGTCACTCAAGACAATTTATTATCTTGCTAATTTTTCCATGACAGTCGAAAATGTCGTAGCCACAGGCAAATGTGATAAATTTAAACAAATTTCATGTGAGTTTCTTCAAAGGAATGCCACAGCCGTGAAGCGCATGATAAATATGTAACATGTGCGGCGTGCGCGAAGCACAGCGTATACACACGCCGCGCTGCTTGACTCCACGTGCTATATGCCGGCGTCGTCGTTGATGCCCCAGCGTCGCGTCACCACCGGTTCGCAATTAGAGCCATGTAAGATGTAAGATCGCCTCTCTCGTATGCACATCTTTTTCACCGTCGGACCGACTTAGCCGTCAAGGTGAAAGATAAATGATAAAATTAGCGTGGCAAATATCGACGCGAGTAACTCCTTGAGATGAGTAATGAATGACATATCCTATGGGATATATATGAGGAGTAGAGGACGAGACGGATTTCAAGAGCGAGACGAGAGTATTAGGTATAGCGTGAAGGAAATGGAGAGAATGGTGCATGTCGATATGGCGCCAAGAGGCTTGGCTGTTGGTGTCAGGTCCAGCTGACGTTCTATATACCGTTAGCGCGCGACACATCGTATTGCATTTTGTACGGTCGAGTGGACGCGTTTTGCCAGGCATCGACGTGTGTGTTGTCGTCGTCGTCGTCGTCGAGCCGTTCAATCAGGTGGCAAAAAAGTACAGTGCGTCCGATAACACGCATCAAGCCTCTAGACAAATTGCACGCGAGCTCATTGGAAAGCCGGAGGCCCTCACTGTTATCGCGTTGCACCCCACGACAAAGTAGAACAATGGCTCTTTGTCCTACGCACCGTACGACCAACCAATATCGCCGTAAACCTACTCACATATATATCCAGTGTTGGAACAAAAACTAGACGCCAAGCAATATGCGACGCCTTACCAGTAGTCTTTTGTAATAATATAAAATGGATAAAACAGAGAGAGAGAGAGAGCGAGAGAGAGCGAGAGAGAGAGCGAGAGAGAGCGAGAGAGAGAGAGAGAGAGAGTATTGCGATATAAAATGGTTGAGTTAATTTTACATCAATTAATTATAACTCGTATAGTTGAATTATTTCTTAGCGTTGTGACAGCCGGTAACCGTTGAGCCCATTCATAAATCTCAAATGGAGATCTCTCTATTTCTCTCTCCCTGAGGGGTAGATTTAGTGTTGGCGCGCACATCCAATACTCTTGGAAACCGCAGAGCACGAGTTAAATGGCTTATGCAAGAACGACCGTAGTGCGCGGGTAATCGAGTTTTCGCGCCAACGTGCAGGATAATCTACCTACCTTGCAATTTAGCCCTCTTAATCGACAATTTTTACTCGCGTGTGCGCTTCCATTTTCCGGGAAGCGTTTTTTATTTTTTTTTTAGCCTCATCACTTCGCTCATATTTTGTGTCATCATTTACTTTACACACGTTTGCCACGCGGCAACGTATACGAATTATTGCTATAGACATATCCTATTATAGAATTTCACCTCTTATGCTGTCATAAATGTTGATGGAGTATAAATGTATATACACACGCATCATAGTCGGACGATAATACACTTTCGCAAAACGCTTCGTGGACTATTGAATAATCGAACGGATATTGATGCAAGAGAGTATATATATCTATCTATGTGTGAGTAACCCTTTTGCATGACGTGGTTATGTCTTCTTGGGGGCTATCCACAACAGCCGGCATCACGGGGTTGCGCGGCGCTGTTCCATTTCCTCGCGACTACCTCGGAAGAGCTGGGATGTGAAATATTAAACCCGAACCACTGCGCCAGAACCGCCGCCGGATGTCGAGAATAAAAAATGCCCCCGATACCAACGAAAGGACCGCTAGAGGTTCTCTTTTAATTAATAGACTCCACGTGAACATTTCTCCTGGTACAGAAAAAGACAACAAAAAAAAATTCCATGTATTTCGTTTTTTTTTGTAGCCTCTAAAACCGTAAAACCCAAAAACGTGTCAATTCCACTATCTCCTGCCGTCGTTCTCTCGTATCGATACACATCGGCATCAGGCTTTGTGAAAATCCGTCGAAGCGCACTTCCCGCGCTGACTCATATATGCGGATGACAACCCTCTTCCCTGGCTGCGTCGTCGTCGTAGTCGTCGTCGGATTTCGGGGATGAGCTTTTTCTCTACTATACCTACTTATAGGCAGTCCTGCGAGATGAGAGCCGTCTCATCTGGCAGCCAATCCCTCGCAGTAGACTCAATCGTCCCTCTTTTCAATCGAACACTATATGTATATACCATACCATCGTCGTTTCGCGCGCGCGCGGGATTTCTTTCTCTTCGTCTTCTTTTCTCCCTAATACCTTTTTTTTCTGCCGACTACCGTGGCAACGATCCTTTGTCCACTCGCCTTCTCATATATCTCGTGCACTTCCATCCTTTTCCCCTCCTCCTCGTCCTTCTTCTTTTCTTCTTCACGTTCACTCAACATTTATCTTGGACGAGTTCGCTCTCGGGTATAGTAGTAGAGAGAAAGACTCTTTCTCTACTGTATTTTCCATTGGAAACTGTTATTCGTGCCACTTATCGACTCGCATACCGGTCAAATGACGCCAAACACGTGGTCTATGCGTCATTTAAAGCAATTTCCTCTCGTCCTTTCACTGCCAGTGCTTATGGGACGCTCGTCGCTTGTCGCTCGAATTATTGCCGCCAACTCCTTTGCGGCGGCAAGTTGCTCGCTCTAGCACTCCGGATGGTCCATAAAGACCCTAATTGTCTTGACTCTCAAGAGGGCGTGTCCTGTGCTTGATGCTTGTCTGCTGCGCGAGCTTCCCTGGAGTGTATCGACTATATATCGATATATATAACGTAGATTGTACATATATATCGCCAGTGTTCCCTCTGATGTCTCGCGGGAAATTAATCACCTATACGTACATACATTCGCAACAGCGCTCTATAAAATCTTTTTAAAACCAACAACAATGCGTGTCAACCCATTGCATCGTCGATTAACACAATGTCAGTCAGCTATGCAGTGCAATAATCGGATCATGAATGCATAATTATTTGTCCAGAGTAATTGAGTAATCTGCGCCATGCGCGTGCAGAGATATTGTGTCAATGTATGTATATATATCTGTATTTTGCCGGTCAACTTGAAGTGAAAGAGGGACAGAGAGAGGAATATATTCGGCGCGCAGCACGAGACGTAGCGCTCGTGTACCAGAGGCTGTGCCGAATGCCGTTGTTAGCTCTCTGCACCGACCCATCGTTCCGGCGCCGCCGCCGTCGTCCCTGTTTCATCCCACGGTTGCCCTTCCTTCCTCTCCACTTCCCCACCCGCTTGCCTTCACATGGGCGCTTTACCACCACCACTATTACATACTATATACCATTGCCGTGGAGAGCTCGGAGAGCCCGAGAGAACCGAGCCACCGGCAGCACAGCACACTCGTCCGTTTCCAAGAGAGAGACGAAGACTGCCCCAGCGTTTATAACGTCGAGGCCCGAAGAGGTTCGAGCACCGCGAGCTCACTCAGTTGGCCGCCATGAGCCACTCGCGTTCTGCCTGCAATTCATTCTACAGTTTCATTTTGACACGCTGCTTCGACATTCTACAGTAGCTTTTTAATTTTTTTTTTTTTTAATTTTTGTAATTCCGCCGGCTTTTATTATATATTGTCAATTGTTGAATGAAATACTTGCGTCTTTTTTATTTTTGTTTCCTTTTTTGTCTTATATTCTTTACTTTTTTTGAATGTATAAAACTTACTACTCTTGAGGATGAATGACGTGACAATAAAGAAGAGGGTGTTTTGGTGGAGATTGAAAAATGCTGTGTGCAAATGGAATTCCCGACGGTGACTTATAATACTCTTTCAACCCTGTGATTCTTCTACAGTCTAATTGGAAATTCTTTGTCGGCGCAAAAGCAAAGGGAAAGAGGAAGAAGAAGAAGTATGCAATGTTTTATAAACTGCTTTCGCCGACGGTGCAACAGTAGTAGTAATAGTTGGATTAGTGTGTAGGGATCATCCTCATCATCATCAAAGTGTGTATTCCTACTATTACTAAGTGCCGCGCATACTTGATGGATATCGCAGACAAACATCCTCGACGCCGTTATCTCGCTTAGGTAAGTACAAATCAAAACATTTGATACATACATATATAAGCCTGGTCAGTGTTATTATTTTGCGGCGGCATTGCTGCGCAAACCTTTCAAAAACACGAGTATTATAAACGCGATGAGAGAAAGAGAGAAATTGATAAAAAACAGAAAATAACCGCTCGTCGGCATTCACTGCGTGCCGTTCATTGGGCTGCAGTGGTGAAAAACACGGTAACAATCGAGAAAAATAGTTGTTCGCGGTGCAAAGCGAGAGTGTCGCGACAGGAAGTTGTCAAGCACGTGATGCGAATGAAGACGCGCCGCGCGCTTTCGTCAGTCAGAAAAAACTATTTCCATTTTTATTTTTCAACGTTCCAGGTGATACTCGTCGTCGTCATCGTCTCCTTCTTGTGCATGGAATTGACAAGGAAAAAAAATTATTAGCGAGTGGGAATGAAGATGAAGGGATCATAACAGCAAGGCGGGCGGATTGGGCGCGATGAGGCCACCAGACTCGTTGGTGCTTTTGATGTTTTGCATAGTACCGCTGCTGCTGCTGCTGTTGAGCGCATTTGCGACAGCGAACGATGGTAAGCCGAGGAACGAATTAATTAACGAGAAAAGACTCCTGACTCGACTGGAATCTCCAGTTGCAGAGTCGAATGCCGCGGCAGCAGCAGCAGCGTCAGGCATGGTTCCCACTGACGAGGACCATGAGGACGAAGAAGAGGAGGGAGAGACGAACGACGAGTCCTATCTGCTCGGCGAGGAAGATGAGCCGCCCCTGGCAACGATAGCAGGCGGTGGTGGAGGAGCAGGCGGAGGAGGCACAAGCGATACCGAGCTAATCTCCGAAACCGGCGGTCATCTGCCAGTCTTCTTAATGGAACCTCTGGATGCCTTCGTCGTTAAGAACAAGCCGGCGACGTTGCGCTGCAAAGCCTCCCACGCTCTTGAACTCTACTTCCGTTGCAACAGCCAACGTGCCAAAGACTCTCATCATACGGACTTTGTCGATCCTCACACAGGCACGAGAATTGACGAATGCGAGCTCAACGTTACACGCGACCGCATCGAGGAGTATTTCGGCAAGGACAAGTTTAAGTGCGAGTGCATCGCCTGGTCGGGTTCCGGCTCCATCAAGAGTCAACCGGCGACCGTTGACGTAGCTTGTGTGTACCTACGTTCCACGTAATTCGATTCATTTAACTCTCATTGGAGAGAAAGAAATAATAATAATACAAATAATCAATTCAAGTCTATAGTATACCAATAATTAATAAATACAATTGAATTATTTATACAGATTTAAAAAAGCAGTTTGAGTCTCCACCGTACTCGGTGTTGGTTGAGGCCGGGCATAGCACCGAGCTGAGATGCATACCACCCACCGGGGTGCCGTCTCCGCGCGTTTACTGGCTCCGCAATGGCTCGCCCATCGCCACTGGTCCGGACGGCGACGCGGCGCTTTTAGTTTCAAGCGAGGGACATCTTCTCTTGGCTCAAGCAAAGATCACTCATCAAGCTAACTATACCTGCGTTGCTGAGAACGTCGCGGCAAAGCGTCTCAGCGCTCCAGCGAGCATTACGGTTTATGGTCAGTCACATTTTTTTTTTCTGAAGCGTGTATACCTTTAGATGCATGTATTTATCGCGACGATTATATTTTCCCCTCTACAACTCGTTCTCTCTGTTGCACTGCAGTTAATGGCGGCTGGTCCGCTTGGTCTGCCTGGTCCGAGTGTCATTCCCGTTGTGCCAAGGGTGGTCAGAGGCGCACGAGAACCTGCACCAATCCTGCCCCGATCAACGATGGACAGCCGTGTTTGGGTCCTGCCGTCCAAAAGATGGATTGCAATTTGGCGTGTCCCGGTGAGTCCCGCCTTCAATATTATTCTTCCCTATTATGTATATATGCGCCTACTCTATTCTATAGAGCTACCCTCTCATCTTGATACATGTATATATCCCTATTGCACGCTCGCCTTCGAGACAGACCGAGTCTCGCAGGGACAAGTTATAATCGACGAAACAGGTGAGTCATCGGTTATACTGGCTGGTTCACACTGAGATAATTCGTATTAAGTATTAAATTTATTATTTTTTTTTGTTTGCATTATAAAAA